>CABHPR010103857.1:0-19448 GCA_902168415.1 Peromyscus melanophrys | reverse complement strand
GTGCTGTTTCCAGGTGCAGAGCAGGCAGCCGCGGCAACATGCGGGTCTGAGCCGTGGCGCCACCAGGGCCAAGAAGGAAAATGGCTTGGTGCCAGCGTCTCCAGGGCCGCAGGAGGACAGGCAGACGTGCCCAAAGCAGGGGGACCACACGGTTCCTGCTACTCCCAGTGTCCTGCTGGATACTGGAAACCAGTCCTGCTTAGTTGGTGGGGCCCAACGCAACCTGCTGGGCTTCCCCTCCCCGGAGTTCCATCCTCCTCCAGCCTGGACCTCTCTCTCTCTCTGGAGGCAAGAGAACAAGCTCTGCTCTAAGACAGCATTAGCGTAGGGTTTCTGATCCATGTCCGTTGCCTCCCTTTCCCCTTCTCTCCGGGAAGGTGTAGAAGAAAGCTACCTGATAAGGCAGCCATTCCATCCGCAGGCATCCTTCAAAGCAGGGGCAAAATGCTTTAAAAAGCACCTGGGGAGTGGAACAAACCCGGAAAAGTCGGGGTATTTTCATTCCACGATAGGCAGAGGCTGCTCTTTCTTCTGAAAGAGTTGCCAGGAAATGAAACTTGACAGGCCGCGTCCAAGTGAAGGCTGCTGTCACCTGCCAGAGCTGTCTCTCCTCCAGCCACCCAGTTAGGTCTCAAGCCTGGCCAGGGACACACCTAGATAGGAGGTGCAGAGGAGTTGGAAGTGGCTGAGGAAGAGCAATCAATCAACCCCTGGACCGGCCCTGGGAAATATCGAGAATTTGGTGCTTCTGTAGGAGGCTGACCTGACTGGCTCCCAGCGACTCCACCCAAGTCTTCACAGTTCCAGGAAATAAACCCAGTGGGTCTACAGGCATCACACATGCGTTTCTCCAGGCTCTGCTAGCCCTGTCTGCACAGTAAGGACATAAGGTTCCTGACACTCGAGTAGGCACTACCCTGGTTAGTGGCACACGGAGAGCCTCATTTCCACAGAGGGTCCCTGTCCTCTGTCCCACATCATCGCTGGGAAAGCACTCCCTCCATCTCTTCTGGTGCTGGCACTATTCTAGCTGCTGCACTGAGGCTGCAGAGAACAGAACTACAGGGTCGCATGTGCCACCAGCTCTGACGAAGCAGCAGGAAAGCTCTTCTATGCGTGGACCCCCTCTCCTCCAAGACTCCTCCTCCACTCCTTCCTTTGCTGTCAGTCTGTCCAGTCAGCCAACTACTCACCTACAGACTTCCTAGGTATGTCATTGTTGGCCAAACATTCCGCTCAGGCTAGGGGTGTTTCCCTCAGTAGAACCAACTCCGCTTCGGCCCTCATCTTACAACCTGGGCTGAGAGGAGACCAGAAGCCACAGGTTATGCCATTTGCAACCTGAGAAGTGCCATCAAGGGGAGCCCTGAATGCCGTTGAGGGCACAGAATAAGTAGACATGCCAGGAGGTAGGGGTAATAGAAGCAGACAACAAGCCAGATAGATGACGAACCCAGGCTTCTGGTCAGAACTGCAGGGCCCACCAAGACAGAGCCAACTATAACATTCACGGAATAACCCACTAAATTGACCGTGTAGTCAAGATGGCCACTAACAATACACTCATCAGCTACAAAACAAAAAGCCACAACTCAGGTAGGGGCTGAGTGTATAGCTCAACTGCCTACTTATGTGTTCTGAAGCTCTGGTTTAGTCTCAGCACCACATACCTCCCAGGCAAAACCCCTCATGGGTTGAGAAGGGACAGTGTCTAATCTTAATGAGCAGATGGCTAGCAAAAGGCATGTGCCACACAATGAGATGGCTTGCAGTCTCTCCTGGAGGCCACCCTGAAGTTGAGCACACCTTGGGAGGCTTCCAAGGCCTTGAGTTGGTTTTGAAACAGGCCAAGGTACCTGGATCTCAGCCAGGCCTTCAGCAGATCCATACCATGGCTCCTGGCCTCAGGCAACAGGGCTGCTTATGGGGCAGCAGACCCTAGCCATCCTCTATAAAATGAGCCTCCTCCCCAAGGCTCTTGCCAGTTCCTTTTTTTTGTTTGTTTTTTGTTTTGTTTTTCAAGACTAGGTTTCTCTGTGTAGCCCTGGCTGTCCTGGAACTCACTCTGTAGACCAGGCTGGCCTTGAACTCACAGAAATCCGCCTGCCTCTGCCTCCTGAGTGCTGAGATTAAAGGCGTGCGCCACCATTCTTATGTTGACGCTACGGCTCGAGAAGGCTATGCCCTTTGTGGAGTTCACCTGACAAGGATTTATGGCTATGTTGTTCCTCTTGCCAGGGAGGCATCGCGTCCAACATATCCTTCTCATACAGACTCCAAGTGGCAGTCATGGGCCACTATGGTTAGGAGCCAGTTTCCTGTTTCCCAAGCTCTACTGCTCACTAGGACTGTCGCGTCTCAACACCTCCACTTCCTTGTGGTTGGGACAGCAATCCAAACAACTTCAAATTACATCCAGGATTGGAGAAAAGAGAAAACCATCAATGACACATCCATGGGGCCTGGCTCAGTGACCCACCTGCAGTTATGAGTGATGGGTGGGAAATGGGCACAGAACTGTGGGCAAGAGTGTGCATTGTATTTGTTAAGCTGATGATGAAACTTACGGGATACCGTGAGTAGGATACTCTGCAAGCTATGACAGGAGCTGTTTGCTAAGTGCAAGAAGGGTAAAGGATAAAGCAGAGACAGAGGAAATACAAAGAGGAGGGAGCACTACTTGAAGACTCCAGGACATTCCTGGGTAGGTGTGTGCCAGGAACCTGGCTCTATCTGCCACGTGTAGTCACCAGCCCCTGGGATTCTACTCTTTCCTGAGGCAGCAGCAGGGACTAAGTATCTTATTCACACGTCTCGTTCATTCTTTCTGTATCTTTCCAGTTTCCCACACACTGTGCTGTGCTGGCCTTAGGGTGAAAAAGGCACAGCCCCAACAATGAGGAATACTGATTCCAGCAGTCTCTAAGAGACAAGTGCCCTCAATGCAGTGAGGGAGATAGGGCAGGGCATTCCCAAGCACAATGCCTAGGTCTTGAGTCCTAGATGCTTTTCTGGTTTCTGGGTGGAATCTTCACACTAGCAGGAGGTTCACTGGGCCATTTGGCTGCAAAGACGACTGAGGGGTAAGAGCAGTCCAGTGGCTGTGCAGAGTCCAGGGTTCTTTGCCTCAGGATAGACTCTTCTACCACGGGCTTCCAGGGGACTAGGTAACATAAGCCAGCTCCATGCCGGATATAGAGAAGTTATTCATGCGTGGGCCCTGTTCTGTCTTCTCTGCAGCTGGGCTCCTACAGCTTACTCTGGCAGGGAGGGGCCTAATGAATCTGTTCAGTTTCAGCGAATTCCTAAAGCATCTTTTTAGTTATTTACCTCCCTGCTAAGGGAATGTCCCTCAGGATACAATGTTTCAATCCTAGAAGAAACTGTTACTCAATACTCCACCCCTTTCTCCGACTCTTACAACCCCTCCCCTCAGTGGTCCCTGAGCCTTGAAGGTGACTATAGATGTCCACCTATCACTAAGAAATAGGCCACCATGCCCCAGTAAGAGTCACTTGTTCTCACTTGCATCACCAGTGGTTATGAGTTGTTGCTGATAACACCATTGATCTACGGGTGTAAACACACATTTAGAAGGCAGTTTGACAGGCACATCACACGCATCTAGTAGAACCACGGAAGTGGTCCCCATGACCTCCCCAGCTTGGCTTACAGTACCAGATATGAACTCTCCCTTGTGGAGCGGGGCCTTAAATCCAGTTGGAAGGCTGCTGGTCTTACCCACGACAACTGAGCCACAATTGCACAAGCAGGCACATCCTGCCTGGCATGTCAGCATTTGAACACTCAGGGTCCAGAGCCAAGCAGGACTGTTGGTTGCAGTTCTCCAGCAACAGCCTGCATGGTCCTTCTGGCACTACGAAAGCCAACCAGTAGGGTAGGAGTTTCCAGTTGAGTCCCAGCTTAATTTCTCCATGTCCCATAGTCAAAGCATGCACATGTAATATCTTTGGGGTCTGTCTGGTTCTGGCACACAACCCACAGCAGTGGTAATAGCCTTTATGGTTGTGGGGCCTCAGGAGCTTCCCTTCACAAGGAGCTATCCTGACCCTGGCACTGGGGTTTTCATTAAGTAACCTTACAGCTTCCAGGAGTGTCCTTTTCCACCCACGTAGGGTACAACTTTTGGATTTAAACTCTGTACTTTGTAGCTGTGGTTTTTAACACATTTTTCCTTTTAATTACCTGGCTCAGGAGGATTGTAGGTAGGTAGAAGTACCATTGCACCTGTTTGTCTCTCCAGTGGCTTTTCAAATCTGCAAAACACTCAGAGGTCAGCATCATGTTATCTATATAACAAAACCCTTTCCAGAGGATGGGTGGGGCAAGGCAGTGTCCTGAACCCCCCAACCCATAACAAATAGTGGGTTACAAAGATAACCTTGGCAAAGCACTCTGAAAGTTTATTGTCACTGTTCTCAGCAGTGTCAGGTGACCCCAGAGATTCACAACTGAGAAGACTCTAAAGTCAAATATAAGCAAGGTCTGACACAGCATGAAAAGGCTCCATCCATTAGCATCAGCTGCTGCTTCCACAGATCAAGGTTGGGTACAAAGCTGGGACAGGAAGCACTAACTTAATTAGCTCCCTGTAATCCTTAGTTACTCCCTCTGAGCCATTAAGTTTCCTTATCCTGGAGCTCTCCCATGGAGCCTCCCTACATTTCCCCACACCTGAAAAACTCAGTGGACCTGACTTAATTTGGTCATATCTATTCAGGGTCAAAGGTAAATGTGGCCCTGCTTCCCCCTGTTGCACACACTGGCTCCCGAGGTTGGCACAGTGGCTGTAGCCTCTCAATTCACCAAACCTGGGTGTTCATGGCGTTCCTGACTGGGCCAACCTCTTCCACCCCAATGTCACCTTTCGCTGGAGAGAAATGTACTGTCCTTGCTCTGGGGGATAATTACCGCCGCTGAGGCAGGCTTGATCGTCTTCACCTGTATTCTAGCACGAACGTCTTCTGTGAACTGCTCCTCAGGCTCTAGAGCTGTCCAGAGGCTTTCTCAGCACATAATTTGGCTATCATTCCCACCCCCCCTTAGGATCTCCACCTTCACATAAATCTTGCCACATTTGTCTTCAAATAACGCAGCCAGACCTCTTCCTCCACTACCCCCTTAGGTTGCTCTCTCACTTCAAGAACTCTATTTACACAATAGTCTAAGTCCCTGAGGTCTGCCAAAGCCTTTCCTATTTTATAAAGATCCTGCCCCACCAACGGACTCATCAAAGCCACTAAAGCTCCACACCAGCCTCAAGGTCCCTGCCGGTCAGCCTTGTTTTTAACTCCTCTGTGAATAAGGTTCTATCTGGCCCAGTGAGCTGGGGTTCCAACATAGCTTCTCTTAATCCTAGTACCCCCCAGCAATGCCTGCCCTTCCTCTGTGGTTCTCCTGATGTTTGTGGGGATGCCAGAAGGAGAGAACCAAGTGTTCCCAATGGCATTGATAAGCCAGTCCACCAGAGACTGATTTCTTCTCTCAGGTTCTGCAGCCTTTGCCTTAAGGAGGGATTGGAAGTTACATCACTCAGTGTTCCTGCCTCCACAGTGGTCAGACTGATCCCATCCACTCCCACGTCCCTTGGCCTCACAAGCCAGGCTGCAACAGGCTCTTTCATTGCTTGCTTAAAAGTCTTCCCCAATTCCAGCAGCTTAGGTGATGGATATTCCGTCCTGCCACAGTTTCTTGCATCAGGCCATTGTTAATGCGCCATCTGCATGCTAGATTGTGGATTTTCTCTTCTTTCTATCAAAGGTAGGACCTGATGGTTGTCTTCTATTGTTTTTTCCATATTCTCCTTCTCCTTACTCTCTCAATCTTCCCATGGATTCCAAGTTTGTGGATTCCAGGAAGGGCTTTTGAGCACAGATCTAACTTCTACTTTCTTTTCCTTCTGGTCCCCATACCATATGTGTGTGTGTGTGTGTGTGTGTGTGTGTGTGTGTGTGTGTGTGTGTAATTTTATTTTACATGCATTGGTGTTTCACTTGCATGTATGTCTGTATGAGGGTGTTGGACAGTTCCCCTGGAACTGGAATTACAGACAGTTTTGAACTGCCATGTGGGTGCTGGGAATTGAACCTGGGTCCTTTGGAAGAACAGCCAGCGCTCTTAACCACTGAGCCATCTCTCCGGCCCCATGGCCCCTAAACCTTAAGAAATGGCAAGCCAACACCTCCATCTCATCTTCTATCTAACTTACTTGCCAAATCAGAGACTAACATGGAGTTTCTTGTGGCAATTGCTCTTTTACACAAACAAGTTCCTGTTTGGCCACCACCTTGGCCTCAGATGCACTTCTAACTACACACAGCAGAGGCCAGGCAACCCCTCTGCCACTGTTGACCACAGTCTTACTCTGGTCCAGTAACCTCAAAGACTGGAAAATCTCCTCTAAACCTTTATCTGTTTCCAGGGTATCTCTACATTCACGTGGTGGAGCCTACCCATCATGCAGTATGCCTCCCCATACCACACAGAAGAAGACTGCCATCCTGGGGTTCCTCCTACAGACACTCCTAATCCTGACGGCTCAGCCTTAGTTGCATGCCTTACTATCACGAAACAGCCAGGCATGGTGGTGCACGCCTTTAACCCCAGCACTTAGGAGGCATGGGCAGGAGGATCTTTGAGTTTGAGGCCAGCCTGGTCCACCGAGGGAGTTCCAGCACAGGCATGCTACACAGAGAAACCCTCTCTCCAAGGGAAAAAAAAAGAACCATGCACCAAGGTGCACCAACACACAGCATATAGCAAAGGACAGGTCCAGCGGAATTTCCTCCGAGGATGCCCCATTCAGGCTTCTCAGCTTCAAGTGCATGCCTTGCACCATAGTCAAGACTACGCACTCACTCTTCCCCAACTCACCTTTGTCCTGTTCCTGTTTAGGCACCAATTACATTACATGACAAAACTTTTCCTGGAGAGACAAAACACACTCATCTACTCACCTTGGATTGGGTACACACAACAGAACAAAGTATGGGTACCTTCAAAGTCCGACTTGGAGAACCAATGAGTTTTATTGGGGTTACTTACAGGAACATGGGTGAGGGGTCACTTACAGGAACAGAAACGACCCAAAGTCAACTGCACCATCAAGGTCCACCCCAGCATAGATGACAGCTCACAAAAGCTGTGGACCTGGAGCACACTGCACAGCCTGCAGGCCGGCTTAGAGCGTCCTTTCCAGGCGCCTCAGTTGGTCTAAATCTCTTCTAGGCAGCTCAGACAGTTTCTGCAGCTCCAGGCAGCTTTTCTTGTCTCGTAGTTCTCTTGCAGCTCAGAGTGTCAGTTTCTGAAGCTCAGCTGTCTGAGAGTTATCTTCACTGCTGGGCTCTTGTTTACTCTGGCAGGGAGGGGCCTAGTGAGTTCGGTCAGTTTCAGGGAGTTTTTGAAGACTTTTTTTTAGTTGTTTCCTTCCTAGCTTAAGGAGCTCTCCTGCAGTATGGATTTTGTTACACTGTTACACAACAGAGCCCAGGCTGCGGTAGGAAGGCCACTGGAGAAAACAACATCTGTAGGTCGGCTAGCCCGCTGCTTGAGGACAAAATTCGGGAAACCAAGTTACACTTGCTTGTTTCCTTTGTCAGCCATCTAGTCAACATAGCAACCCACACCTGCCGCAGGTGGCAGGGCCACACAGAAATGGCTTGCCTATGCAGGCCCAGCTGGGCCAAGAGAAGTCACTGTGCGGGTTTCTGCCCAGCTCGGGGGTGGGGTGGGGGGCAGAAAGCAGCAGCAGCAGGCTAGCTGAGAGCCTTCGGAGTTTTCAGGGTTAATGCGGCTCCTACTTGCAGAGAGCCAGCTCTGATGAGCTAAACGGGCACATGTGTCTGTATGCTGCCATCCCTGATGCACTGATGGTGCACAGTCAGCTCTTCCCACTCTGTCAGGAGGCAGGCTGAGGCAGCCCTGGGCAAGCCTGTGTACCCAGAGGCCTCTCCTCTCCATGCTCTAAGCAGCTCTCTAGCTTTGGTTCTTCTCTTGGGTCCCCCCACCCTCAGGCTGGGGGGTGGGCAATTCTATTTGAAAAAAAAATTCAGCTTCCTGCAGTAGCGCTGATTCTCAGGGAGCCAGCTTCTGAGGGACCCCCAAGGTCAAGCCTAGGTGAAGGTCTTGTTCAGTGTTTCCAAATAGTCTGTGTGTCCAGGGACAAACCTAACCAGAAGCCACTGTGTCCCAAACTACTAGAGGGTGCCATTCCTTCCTGCTTACAGCAGTCACCCAGCTGCCCAGCAGCCTTTATTGATCTTCCCATTACCCTTGCCTCCCTCCCACCACAGGAGGCCAGTGAGAGTGGAGGGGGCCGGCATTAGAAGGGAACATGGTTAAGCACACGGCTGCATTGCTGGGGGCCTGGAGTACGTTGGTTTTAGAATCCATCTGTGGGGGCACTTGTTTCTGGGGCCCCACACTTGGCCTCATTACAACATTCACCTCATTCATTCCTTTTAAGATACCCTTCCCAAATGAAATGAAAAATGACCAGGTGGCCATCTTAATGATGGAGGCACAGGCACCGAGCAGAAGCTGGCTAGGACCTACCCTGGGTCAAGGTCTTTACATCTGTCCATGGCACACTGTGTGTGAGGAGTCTGGCGAACGAATTAAGGATTCTCCCTCCTCCTGACTTTCCTCCTCCCTTTTCCCCTTTCCCTTCCTCCTTCCTTCTCACCCCTTCCCTCTTTATTTCTATTTTCCTTCCTCTTCTTTTCCTTCTCTTCCTTTTTCCTTTTTCACTTCCTTTCCTCAACAAACAGCTCGTGAATATATTCACAGTCCTAGTTACTGAGACCGATGAGTGAGACCTACTGGTGTTTAAACACCTACTTGGTGTTTATGTTCTTGGGGGAGGTGGGAATTCACCACATCAGATGGTGACTGGAAAGAGGGAACCTCAACTAAGGAATTTCTCCCACCAGACTGACCCTTAGGTAAGTGGACCATTTTCTCGATTAATGATTGATGAGGGAGGGCCTAGTCCACTGTGCACGGTGCCGCCCATGGACAGGTGGTCCTGGGTTCTATAAGAAAGTAGGCTGAGTAAGCCAAGAAGATCAAGCCAGCAAGAAGTGTTTCTCCATGGCCTCTGCTTGAGTTCCTGCCTGCAGGTTCCTGTTTGAGTTCCTACCCTGGCTTTCCTCAGTGATGGACTGTGACCTAGAAGTTAGACAGACGCTTTTTCTCCACCAGTTGCTTTTGGTCACAGTGTTTACCACAGCAACATGAAGCTAACTTGGGACAAGGCCTCCCACTCCGATGAAATAAAAGAAGCCAATAAAGTAGAGTCTACTTTAGGCTAGGGTTGTGGGGCAATTTCTCTCAAGAGGTAGAATTTTGGAGACTAAATGGCAAGAACTGAGCCAATTTTAGGGAGCTCCCGGGGCCAGAGTCACCAGTCCCAGGGCACAGAGCTGCTGAGAACAGAGACACTGATTTACCTGGCTCACTGACCCTTGCTCTGCCACATCCTGTATCCTCCCTGGGCCAAAGAAGAAGGTTGGACTCAGCTAGGTGGGAGGAGCCAGGATGTGCCAGAGTGGTGTAGGATAGGCCCTGGGCCCACCTCCTGGACCCCCATTCTTTTGTATTGAAGTCACAGAGTGAAGGGCAGGAGAGCCTACTCCTGGGGGCTGCTGAGGAGTCTTAGGCTCATGCCTGCTAAACTCTGGGTTCTCAGCATCTCCCAATGAGAGATGTTCTTAATGACTTCTCCAATTCAGTCTGTGAGTTCCATGGCCAGCGCTTGTCCCCAACCCCAGGGACTCCTTAGAAATTGCAATCCAGGACTGGAGAATGGTGCAGTGGTTAAGAGCCTCCACTGTTCTTACAGAGAACCTGAATTTGGTTCCCAGCACTGGGAGAACAGACACCTCTGGCTTCAGAGGGCACCTTTGTTCATGCACACATACCCACATAATGTTAAAAATACAGATACACACACACATAATGTTAAAAAATAATAATGGACAATGAGCCAGGCAATGGTGGCATACGCCTTTAATTCCAGCATTCTGGAGGCAGAGGCAGTCAGATGTTTGTATCTCTGAGCCAGCCTCCGCGACCACAAAACGAGTTCCAGGACAGCTAGGGCTAGACAGAGAAACCCTGTCCTGGGCAAGGGGAGGAAGAAAAAAGAAATCTCACTTGAGTATTTTTCCAACTTTTAGAAAAGATGCCAAACTGGTAAAAGAATATTTATGTTGTTTTGTTTTTGAGGTTGGGGAACCACCTCAGGGCCTGGAGCTTACTAGGCAAGTGTTCTATCAATGAGCTACACGCAATGTGTATTTTGTTTTCCTTTTATAATTTTGTTTATTATTTTACATGCACGAGCACATGTGTGTGTGTGTGTGTGTGTGTGTGTGTGTGTGTGTGTGTGTGTATGCATGTGTGTGGATACATGTGCCAAGGCATGTGTGTGGAGGCCGGAGGACAGCTTTGTCAATCAGCTCTCCCCTCCCGCCTTTACGTGGGTTCCAGAGATTGAACCCAGGCCTCTAGATTAGTGTGTTCTCTTAGTCAAGTTCTACTGCTGTGAAGAGTCACCGCAGCCAAGGCAACTCTTATAAAAGAAAGCATTTAATTGGGGGCTGGCTTACAGTTTCAGAGGGCGAGTCCATTATCATTATGATGGGAAGCAGACAGGCATGGTGCTGGAGCAGTAGCTGAGAGCTTTATAACCCAGTCCACAGGCGGCAGGCAGAGAAAGAGGCACTGAGCCTGGTGTGGGCTTTTGAAATCTCAAAGCTCACCCCCAGTGGCACACTTCCAACAAGTCCATACCTCCTAATCTTTCCCAAACAGTTTCACCAACTGGGAACCAAGAATTCAAAATATGACCCTAAGGGGACCATTCTCATTCAAACCACCACACATGGCAAGTGTCTTTGCCCACTGAGAGATCTCATTGGCCCCAGTGTGTGTTTGGTTATACATACACATATATAATAATACATACGCACACACATATTTAAATAGTTGGGGACTTGAGTTTTCCTGTTGCTTTACTTGGTTTGGCAGCAAGGCTTTGCTGTCTAGCCCAGGCTGCTCTTGAGACCTTCGCTTCTGGCCTCCATCTCCTAGAGGGTGAAGGGTTAGGATTACAGGTGTGTGCTGTCTTCAGTTGGGTACTTTTGCTGTCTTTTGTGCCTAGTTGTTTCTAAGCTCAGGGCATTCTCCTAGGGGGCTATGGTACAACTATTAGAACCTAGCTGTTTGTATCCACCCAGTGCTCCCAAGTTCCCTCAGTTCATATTTAAAACCTGTCAGTTTCCTTAGGAGCCTCCATTGTTGCTAGGACTATTCCCCTATTCCCAGAGCCAGCCCCAAATGGCAAAAGGGCCTTGCTCTCTCTGTCTTCCCCGCTCTCTCTGCAAGATCTTCACTTGCAGCAGGAATCCCACTGCAGTGGCATGCCCTTCTCTGTGCATGTCATCAGGAGGCACAGGGTGCTGGCTGGTTTCTACGTGGTCTCTTGGATGCTTCTAACTCGTCTTATTTGAATCGCCCCGTTTCTTTCCACCCTTGTTTCAGCCTCTGGACCTCCTGCCCGGCCTGTTTTGATTTCTCATCTCGCCTGTTTCTACCTCTCTCTTTTGGTTGAAACCACACATTTTTCCTTGTCCTACCTTCCCCAATCCATCCCCCGCCTCCTTTTTTAATCAATCAATTTTATTATTTTTTATTCACGTGTTGTATATGTGTGTGCATGCACAGACATGAGAACAACTTGTGGGAGCCTTCCACCAAGAGGGGCTTCGAGTTCAACCTCAGGTCCTCAGGCTTAGCCATCCCACCAGCCCTGCTCTTCCTCTCTTGCTCTCCTCCTCCTCTCCTCCCCTCTCCCTTTTCTTTCTCTGGATCCTCTTGGTTTACTTTTCTCCCTGAACTGCTTCCTCCATCCTGTGTTTTTGTCTCATGATCTCTCTTGGCAGTTTCTCTCCAAAATAAGCCCCATCCAAGGCCAAGAGTCACTTAGACCAAGCCTCAGGTCACCCTCAGCTGGCTACTTCACCAAGTACAATCTCTTGGTTTGTACCTCTTTCCAGGGAGGAGTCAAAGGGAAATACGAAGTGCCCTGTAACAACAGAGCCTTGGTGGTATCACACCTGCCTGAGGCGGAGTCCTACAAGCTAGAACCTCATCTGCCACAGGCTGTGGGGGAAAGGCCCTCTCCCCATCCAGCTGTCATTTCTCAGCCATAGATGCCCTCTCACCATAGGGTACACAGACTCCCAACTCCCCTCTAGGCTGGGGCTGAAGTTCACTATCGCTTGGTCAGAGCGATACAGAGAGAACACTGTGTTTCTGCCAAAGGCAACCAACTCAAGACTCTGAGGTTAGCAGCGCTCTCTCTACCTCAAGGAACTGGACCCCCCCAGTGGTCTTCTCCCCCACTTGGTGGTCACCAGATCGGAAGTAGCACAGACCTTCATGTCTGCTCTCTAGGTTAAGGCCCAAACCACAATCCAGAAAAGAGACTCTAGACCACAGCACTCTCCAGGCACATGTGACCACTCACTCCCCACCATGACATTGGACTTTGAGTCCATCACTTTCACGCTTGTCAATACAGCCAGGGTTGGAGGGACCCAGACAGACACTTGTATACAGAGAATGGTCTCTTGGACGAGATTAACAGTTCACCTTGATGTGCACTTTGGTTTTAGAGAGGCTCAGTTTCCCCATCTGTAAGGGGCATGGAGTAGAAACTCCAAGAACTCTGCTTTCTAAGCTTCGCCACCACCATCAGTGGGCTGGCCCTTCCCCATCAGCAGCACAGGTGGCTTCATCCACCCTCCACAAAGCTGTTCTTGCTCCAGCCTGCTTGGGAATACAATGATTATTCCTGTGTTTGTGTGTGTTTCTCTCCTGGACCAGCCTCGGGGACTTTCCACCCTTCCTGTTCCTCTACAGACATTTGTTTTCATCTATGGAATGAGGCATCATCAAGGACAGTGCTGAGCAAGAGACAAAGAAAAGAAGCATTCCTGGCCACCCAGCTAGTGCTTCCTGCTGGCCCAGGGCTGGGCAGCTCCAGGTTCCACAGCAGTAGCAGTTTACCAGGCAATAGCCAGAAGGCCAGGGTACCCTCTGCTGTGCCTTTTTGGGTGACACAGGCTCAAGAGATGTAAGAGCCACCCAAAAAGGACAGGAAAACACACACACCACCCAGTCTCTTGTTTTGCAGCTGAGCAATCCAGGGCCTGGGCAAGGGACACAATGGCCTCTGCAGTGTCAGAGCAGAGACCAAATCCCAAGGCTTTCAACTTCCACTTCACTGCATCTTCATCTGTCTCCCTTGGATTCCCAGCTTGCAAGCTGGATAATTCTCATCCCCAGACCTGTTGGCAGGCCAAAGGAATAACTCACGTGAATCAAAAGCAATTTGCAAACATAAATAATTTTCAGTGCCAGGAGAGGAGCCGGCGGGAAGATGCATGGAAGGAGGTGGTGAACACAGCTGGTCTGGAGTCTCCTTCACCCTGCAGGGTCCTTCCTCTGCCCTTTCCAGCTCTGGTGGGAGGTGGGGGGCGGAGCAGCATGAACAAAGCAGGAAATAGCTAGCCACACTAAATGCTTCTATGCTGTCCACAGGAGGGGCTCTTTTCACTCGTGTCTTCCCAGCCTACTCACAGCCTTTTCACGTCTTTTTTAGCCCTACCATCTCCAGAGGCTTATGGAGGAATAGACAGCCCTCTGCACACGTAGGAACCCTAGACTTCCTCTCCAAAGGCTGCAGTTTTCTTTGTCCTCAACCCACAGCCACACACAGCCTAAAATAGTGGAGGAAACACCATCCTGTGTGACCTTCATTTGCCCGAAGCATTATATTCCAAGGGAATGTGCACCATGGCTGTTCTTCAGATTGGAGCCTGCTTCAGGAAACTGAGTTGACAGCATCAGAATGTTCTCTGACTGTGGATAGCTATTTGCTTCTGTCTGTTGGAGAGGATGGCCCCCACTGCTACCCCGACAGTGGCACAGCCTTTCTTCAGAGGCTCCAAGGACAGCAGAAATGAGTGTGGAAACAAACATCATTTTGGAAGGCCCAGAGCACTAAGCACACCTTTCCAAAGCCCACCCCAAGAGGCTGTCTGAAGCAGAGAGAAACAATGAGAAACCAGATACCATGGAATTAGTGAAGAATTTCTCAGATGAAACAGGAAAGAGAGGAAATCCAGGGAGGTTTACAGGGCACCTGGCGCAGGTTGAAAGGACCCGGGGGGGGGGGGTGTTGGTGATATTAAGCTCCACGATATGGTGCATTTGAAAGGGTCCTTCACTGGGGCAGTGAGGAGAGAGGCGTTCTTGACAGTACAGGTGGTGGCGCTGTCACCCTCCTCCAGCCCAGAGTGCACACGCAGGTGTGCACACGCAGGTGTGCACGCTCATCATTCTAGAACGTAATTAATGCCAGCTCCCAGCCCCAGCCTAGATATAAAAACTTGCAGGACGATTGTAACTGCAGTGTAGTGACCTCTGTGCTGCAGGTCTTATGCACACAGTTCCTGAGTACGCCAACCAGAAGGGTGTGTGTGCATGTGTGTGCACGAGGCGGGCTGAGGACAGCATCCAGCATCCTGAGTCACACATTCAAACTACATCCATAAGAATGAGATGGCTGCCCTGCTGCGTGGAAATTGAACTACAGCTCTTCTTGCATCTTTCTCCAGGATTATCCTTAGGGCCTGTTTTCCTAAATTCAATTACTACATAATTACCTGGAGCCTCCAGAAATCCTCACCAACCACTCAGGTGGAGTGAGAGGGCGGTGGGGCCCAGAGCAGCTGAGCACAGCATGTCTGCTTGGCTCCTGGTGGGGAAGAGATGGACCTGTTGTCCTTGGGGAACTGAGCTGCCTGAACCAGGGCTCCTGGGCAACCTTTGGCTCGGGATGCTGTTAATGGTTAGCAGTCCAGGAACCAGTTTTATGGTCTGAGGCCCTGTCACCTACATGTGCACATGCAGAACTTGACACACATAGACACATATTTGAGGTATCAGCATCTGAGGAGTCCTGTTAACTATGTACAAGGGCTGGAGAGATGGCTCAGCAGTTAAGACCCCGACTGCTCCTGCAGAGGACCTGGGTTTGATTCCCAACTCCCAACTGAGATAGCTCATAATTGCCTGTAATACCAACTCCAGGGGATCTGATGCCTCTAGCTTTGGCAAACACACTCAAGTGCATGGGCACACACACACACACACACACACACACACACACACACACACATACACACACACACACACACAGTTAAAAATGAAAATAAACATTTTTTAAAGCGCTACATACAAAGGGCTGGGGATGTAGCTCAGTTGTGAAAGCTCTTACACAAAACCCTGAGCTTCGCCCCAGCCCATGTGATGCCCCATGCCTATAATCCCAGCATTCAGAGGCAGAGGCAGGAGGATCAGAATTCAACAGAAGTTGAGGCCACCTTTGGCTATATGGTAAATTTGAAGTCAACTTGGGCTCCATGAGACCCTACCTCAGAGAAGAAGCAGGAGCGCAGAAGTAGCTGCAGCTTGAGTTCCAAGAGCACAGGGCCTTAAGGCAGTGGTTCTTAACCTGTGGGTCGAGACCTCCTTGGAGGGGGGAGTTGAACGATCTTTCACAGGGGTCACCTAAGACCTTCAGAAAACACAGATATTTACACAATGATTCCTAACAGTAGCAAAACTATGAAGTAGCAACGAAAATAATTTTATAGTTGGGGGTCACCACAACAGGAGGAACTGTATTAAACGGTCCCAGCATTAGGAAGGTTGAGAACCACTGCCCTAAGAAATGTGAGGCCCAGAGACACACGTAGGCTGGCAATAGGTTGGGACGTGCAGCTGACTGGTGATGAGTAGTGGGCAGAGGTGGTAGGTGTGGAGTGAATGGGGAGACCTTAGGAGCTCCAAGGGAAGGTACTACAGCTTCAGGGGGGTGACGGAATCCGTGGCTGCCTTTGAAGCACCCGCAGACAGACTCTGGGAGACAGGCGTGTGGATTCCTGACTCTTACCCCACCGCCTGGCTCTTTGACTTGGGACAGGTTAGCCACCAAGCCTTCATATTGTCACCTGCGAAGTAGTGACAGGATCCACTTCACGGGGATGAGGGAAGTTGGCACAATAACCCCCTTCAAGTGCACGCATGCTTCAAGAGCTATCAGTATTAACTCACCATTTACTGTGAAGGGTGGGCAGGGGAGGGGTGGATTTCTGAACCAGTGGCCACCGGAAGTAGACACTTGTATTCAAGAATAACAGTCTTCAATAACAATTTCCTCTTTAGAGTCTTCACCTCAGATATACAGCAAGCACTCTCATAGGGTCACAGAATCCACTTGCTTCAAAAAACATGAGGTTCTGGCTTTGTTCCAGGGCGGGTTTGCTATGAGGCCCTCATCCTAAGTCAGAAGCCCCAGTGTTATTCTGAGCCATCCACTGTAAAGCCCGGAGGGTTGAGATCTCCTCGACATCAGCTGTCCACTCTGAAAGGAATGAGGACAGAGTGAGGGAAGCAGCTTAGAGGGGAGGTGACCTAGGACAACGGTGGTTTAGAGGTAAGCATCTCCATTCATCTGTTGCTTGGTCAGGCCAGGGCTGCAGCCTTTGAGAGACTTGGGGTGTTTAATGGCTCCCTGGCCAAGTGATTTGAGTGTTTATGTAGGGTAGGAGTCTTCCAAAATGTTCAAGGCTGCCTCCTGACACACTATCATTTCCCTGCATGGTCCAGCCTTCAAGATGACCAGAAAAAAAGGCCCAAGGAGGTGAAGAATTGTGGGTAAAGGCAACAGGCACAAGTAGATCTGTTCTGTTTTCTTCAGTGTCCTAGATGTTTGCTGACAAACACCAAGTGTCAGATCTTCCCCGACTTCTTTGTCTCCGTGTATCACAAGCTCAGAGATTCCCACCTCACCTCCAGCCCAATCACAGGTGAGGGCCCCGTGTCACCCAGCATCCTGTCTGTGCCACGTGACTTCACACTCAAAGTCATTACCATAACCACCTTACAGGACTGGTGGTTTTCAGGTCCCTGTGGGTAGGGATTGACACAGTGACAGTGCAGGACTGAAACAGAGTCTCCAGACCAGATCTAGAGTACTCAGCTAAATTTTATGATCACCTAAAATAATGCAACATTTTTCTTTGCTTTGGAAGAAGTCATCTCAAATATTTCATGGGACATATATATACCAAATATTATGCATTGTAGTGCTGGGGATGTAGTTCAGTTGGCAGAGTACTTGCTAGCATGTAATAAGCCCTGGGTTTGGTTCCCAGTACTGCCTGAAACCAAGCATGATGGGCATGACTGTGATCTCAGTATTCATGAGGTAGAAGGAGTAGGAACAGAATCTCAGGGTCATCCTCATCCTCTGTTAATGAGTTGGAGGCCAGCCTGAGTTACAAGATACATGAACTCCCCCATATTTTATATATATATATATATAATATATATATATTATATATATGTGTGTGTATGTATGTATATATGTGTGTATATACACATACATACAATGTATATATACACATAATATATTATATATATAATGTTTATATATTCATAATGTATATATTATATATATATATACAATGTATGCATATTTGCTCAGCAGTTACAAGCACTGACTGCTCTTCTAGAGGACCAGGTTTGGATCCCAGCACCCACATGGCAGCTTGCAACCATCTGTAACTTCAGTTCTGATACCCTCTTCTGACCTCCACAGGTACCAGGCACAAAGGTGGTGTACAGACATACATGCAGGCAAAACACTCATACACATAAAAAGAAAAATAAATAAAACTTTAAAAATATTTATTTACATGCATTTACATGCATATGCTATTTATTTATTTACATGCATATGCTTTTAAAAATTGAACTGAGAACCCTAGATTTTCATTTGCTTGGCCTGACAACTCTGGACTCAAACTATGCTGGATCTGTGGGACATCCCCAACTTGTAGTGTCCAAGGATGGAGTAAACACTGTGGGGATGAACTTGGCGCTTCTGGAAGTGGGCAGCTTCAAAGAGGAGGGTTCACAAATAACTCTGTCCTTTGCACTGTCAGCTCTTGTCTGTGTTTTTAAGGCTTAGCCTCAGGAGAAAGGTTCATCTGGAGAATAAGAAAGATGTCTGGGTGTGTAGAATGCAATGCTTTCCTTTTCTCCCTTTGAATTTGAATTCTCTCCCTCAAAGAGAGGGTTTTTGCCCTGTTGCTTATAAAGTGCTGGTCAGAGACCTTCTGTATGGGGAGAGCTGGACCTTCTGAACCCTCCCTGCCTGGATGCTCTTGGCGGAGGAACTCTCGTCAGGGCCCGTAACTCTGTGTTTCTGTGCCTTGGACATGTCTTCTGAGACCAGTGCCAAGGGCTCAGAGGGCAGAGTCCTAGGAGGCCTCTCTGCAGGATTGGGATGGGCCAGTTTGGTTCCAGAATCAACACAAGAATGCCCACCAGGATCTTAAACCTGTATCACAGAGAGCTGGGAACTACATAGGCCAAGTTGCTTAGATGGCACATGGGACATACAAGGAACTCAGTAAATAACAAACCCCTGAACCTTTGGGGACAGAAGAGGGTCTTGGTAACCAGGTGAGGCACCTTAGCTGCTTTCTTAGACCTCTTCCCCACTGTTCACTTCTGACTGGGGCTCCAAGTCTGCCCAGATCACCCCCAAGGCCCTGCACCCATACCCAGCTTTCAAGGCCTCAGGGCACCTGCAGATCAGGCTTTTCCGGAAGAGTAGTGAGTGGACCAGTGTCTCTCCCTGTCTTCTAGGACCATCTTCTGCCTTTTCTCCCCTTTCCCCAGGCTTGGCGGAACAGCGGCCTCCTGAGGGGCCAGACTTACTATCAAGGCACCACTTCTGCAGACCTGATGAGGAGTGTCCGTAGCATCCGGGACTTTTTAGTTTTCATGAACTGGAAAAGCAGGGGTTGAGGTTCCTGCCTGGCACGGGCCTTTGTGCACCCGCCAGTGAAGGACAGGCCCAATTCTAGCGCTGAGCAGGCGGGTTGCCAGAAGCAGGATCAGCCTCCTCCGCTCACAGGGTGGCAAAGGGCGTTCATTACACAGAGGGGGAAGGGTGTTTAACTCACTCTGAAGCGGGCTCCCGGGGATGGGGTAGTGGGAGGGACAATTCACAAAAGCCGGGTCTACAAACTCCCAAAGGCTTTTTTTAAAAAAGCGGTTCCCTTCCCTCCTCCCCTCCCCCGCCCCACGCCCCTCCCCCAGTCCCAGCCGCTGATGGCCTGCAGCCAACACTGGCCACTCTGCACATCCAGGCTCCCGCCCTCTCGGCCTTCCTCTCCATCTCTCTCCCAGCCTTACCAACTCTGCCCCTCAAGCTACCTCAGCACCCCACCACACAGACACACACACACACACACACACACACACACACACACACACAC
>CABHPR010103855.1:0-25929 GCA_902168415.1 Peromyscus melanophrys | reverse complement strand
AAAAAAAAAGAAAACATCTTTAGTAGATTTTAGGAAAAATCTATGGCAAGTGATTAAGATAAATAGAATGCCTGCTTTAAAGAATGGAGCTCTCATAGAAATCATTGCTTAGACAGGAGACAGAATGCATTCACTTTTGTTTGCCTGGGGGTGCCGATTATCGTGTTGCCTTTCTCCCTCACTGTAAACTGAAAGGAAAAGGGTTATTTCCATGGATTCTCTATACCGTGCTATTGAACTAGTGATGTAAGCTCTAGGAATAATGTGGAAAAGGCTTAAAACTGGGAGAACTTTGCTGGGCCACTTTGACAAGCTTTCATTTCATATTTTCCTGAAAAAGATACATCTTTTTCATGGCATATGTCCAGTCATTTCAAAACAAAAGTAAACAAATGAACAACAACAAAAAAGCACTTGAGCTTATGGCACATGCTTTTGAATAAGCCCCAGAACAGCAGGACCCAATTCTCAGGGAATCAAAACAGTGTGAATGCTCCCTCAAAGTTTGAATGGGCTTGTTTTTATGAACCAAAGAGTTTGCATTGTGTGCTGATGTTAACATTAGTCATTGGCTCAGAATTGTGGCTTCATTAACTATTCATAATTTGGGACTCTGTAGATACTCTATAGACCTGATGGGCAGCATGATGGCAAGTTGTTCTCAACGCATAAACACTCCATAGAAGTCCCAATCCCCAAAGACGGAGAGTATGTTGTCGAGGTTCGAGCACACAGTGATGGGGGAGATGGAGTAGTGTCTCAAGTTAAAATTTCAGGTAAGCCACCATCTAAGAACTGTTTCTATTAAGTTATCTGTGAGTTTCTGTGCCCTATGTGTAGCTTCTCAAGAGGGAAGGTAGAACTGGCATTCACAACATCAGCATTTTCCTAAGCAAATTCAAATGTCAAGCATGCCACAGAGTTTGACATTCCATTTCTTATGAATAGAAAAAGTAAATTCATAACATAGCACCTACCCATTAGTTATAATTTAGATGTCAAAGCACCATTAAAAATGTATGAGATGAATGTGTCTCAGAACCTAACATGCATCATGGAAGATGCTAGAGGTGTTTATTGGATTGTGGTGATTACTACATTATGTAAATATTGTGTTTGTACCCTGAATATGTTTTTATTAAATATCTTAAAATGAATATCATATTTAAAGTATAAGGCATTAAAAGCACAAACAATAATACTAGGCAATTATTTAATAATATTCAAAATTTCTTTTATATTTCAAGAGGAAATCTATTTTAAGTATTCTTCTGACGTATCTTTCTCTGTTCCACATATGTTAATATAGTAATCAGAAAAGACAGTAGATTATTTCTCCTTTACAGTGACCCTTTCTTTGTGCTTTAATAGACACAATGCTGTTCTATGAGTGCTTGTCATCACAGGCTTGGTTAGACTCTGTGTAGTTGAGACAGTGACTCAACTTATTATTTGCTTAGTTTTTAATATTTTTCTCATAATTTCTTTATTAATGTTTATTACATTGAATTAAGATTGATGAGAACTTAAGAATTTTATTAGAGCATATAAAAAATAGAAGATGCTAAATCAATGAGAACAATGATTGATTGAGAAAAGTGATTCATAGCTAAGTACATAAATGCATTATTATATAATAAGCCAACTAAATATGCCTTAACCCAATGACAGACAATAATTCTAGCTTCTCCCATGTGCCAAGTTCTCCTTAAACCCACCATATCACATACATATCTTTTTCAAATAGAAAGTGGTAGGAAAATACATTTAAATTTTCATTTTAGTTATTGTGTCTTTTCAAAAATTTAGAATGTATAGATCCCTAAGAAAGTTAGGGAATATCTCTACAGCCTTGAACAATTATGGTATGTTTCATCTGCTCCCAGCCACTCTATGTGTACATGTAATTTTGTGGGGGGGTGGTTTCTGTTGAGTAGATCATGCCACATCCACCTTCCTCGGTTATCCTCTGAATGTCCCTGTATCACCCAAGATTTTAGAAACTTTAGTTAAACATAGACATAATTGTAGGTAGAAGTTCCTGTCATGCCAGTGGCTCCCAAATAAACACACTGAGGTTTATATTAACTATAAATGTTTGGCCAATAGCTCAGGCTTGTTACTAGCTAGCTCTTACTTTTAAATTAACTCATATTTCTTATCTATGCTTTGCCACATGGCTTGGTACCTTTATTAGCATGGCATATTCATCCCATGCTCCCTATGCATCTGGTTGGCAACTCCTGTGACTCTGCCCTTCTTCATCCCAGCATTTGGTTGTCCCATCTATACCTCCCGCCTGGCTACTGGACTATCAGCTTTTTATTAAACCAATTTGAGTGCCAAATTTTTACAGAATATAAAAGGATTATTCCACAGCACATAACATTCTTTCAAACAATTATATTCAATTTATCTACCCATCCCATGTTTTTCTATTATAAGTAACAGTACATTTTTATAATGTCTTTTCTTATAAGTCTTTGTGTAGGTGAATTTAAATAATTAACAGAAATTTTACTGCTCTATTGCCAGGCCTCTTTGAAAGTACTTATCCTATTCCTATTACTGTAGTGAGAGATTTCCCCCATACCATGGCATGGTTGCTCTTTCTTTTCATGTACTACTATTTGATAAATGAAGATGATGTCACATTACTTTAAAAACATTTTCTAAATTCTGAGCTTTAATGGCAAGCAACATTGCATTTTATTTTTATTTGTTCCTTGGGTGAAATAGAACCTGATTCATGGTTTCAAACCACAGTTTGTGTTTAGAGACACTGTAGCTATGCATGCGACCAAGTGATGACAGCTAGTGAGAAGTGGGAAAATGCTCAACTTCTGACTTTCCAGGGAGAGGAGCCTACGTGGTAGTGTTGGCTCATCTCCATAGTATAAATAGTTTTACCTTTGACCTCAGGCTTCAATGTGATTTCACCAGTGTTTAGGCAAAGACTTTGCATGGTAGCACAGCATTACAAATTATCAGTATCCTGTGATGCAGTGGATGTGGATGCAATCTCAAGACATTAGTAATGTTAAACTATAGCAAAATAATCAGGCAGTAATATATTTTGAGTATTTGCTACCTTTGCTTTAATCTTTTTAATATAACTAATACATTTTATGCAATTTCACTTTTCATGATGGTGAATTAAAAATTGCTTAAAATTTTTCTAAGAATTTACTAATTGGCTCTTAGGAGGAAGTATGCATCAGTTTACACCCACTGCAGTGACAATTAGACATTTCAGTCGCCAGACACAACCTTCATTTGCGGAAAACTACAGACAAGCCTAGAATATTTCCCTCTGTTACATTTGTCAACTAAAGAAAAGCTTCTCTTTTCAGTACTTCAATTACTTATTTCAGTCTAATCACAAATGTACAAAGACATTACGGAATTAACACATCAATGTGGAAGATGTTTGAGAATTAGCATCAACCACTCTAGAATTTTCTTGTTTATGTTTATGTGTAAGTAAGCTTATAAGTTAGCATCATTTGCCATGAGCAAGGTATATCCAAGGATGGGTGATTTCTAGGCCCCCTTGCAAATTTAAAGAACATTAAAACTTTTTTTGTTTCAGTTTTAAGTCTGAAGTCTGTAGGCAGGGATTTAGTGCTTTTCCTGGTAGGAATGTCCGCAAACACTGTGGTGTCCTTCAGTTGGACAAATACAAAATGCCAATAGTGAGGCAGGCACAGTTCATGTCCACACCGTGTGCTAAGGTCCATACCCCTCCCGCTCCATGATTACTCTGAGGATTTTACTTCAGCCGTTGTGCCTGTTAGTTACTTGTTTTAGTTAGGATTGCCACTGCTGTGACGAAACCTCATGACTAAAGCAAGGTGAGGAGGAAAGGATTTATTTGGCTAACACCTCCATACCATTGTTCATCACCAAAGGGAGTCAGGGCAGGAACTCAAACAGGGCAGGAACCTGGAGGCAGGAGATGATGCAGAGTCGGCGGAGGGGTGCTGCTTTCTGGCTTGCTCCCCATGGCTTGCTCAGCCTGCTTTCTTATGGAACACACAGAACCACCGGTCTAGGGGTAGCACCACCCACAATGGCTGGGCCCTCCTCCAATGAATCATTAATTAAGAACATGCCCTACAGGCTTGCCTACAGTCCAATTTTATTGAGTGATTTTCTTAATTGAGGTTCCCCCCGCCCCACCACCGCCTTACATGACTCTAACTTGTATCAAGTGGACATAAAACAAGCCAACACACCATTCTCTCTGCAGCAGCTGAGGGAGTCTTTTCAGACACAATCAGATCATGTAACTCTGCTCTTAGGTGCCATTGAATCACTATCTAATTTTTTTTTACCAAGGCCTTCAATGTCCTGTACAATCTGTGCTGCCAATCTCTCTTCTCCATTGATTTCATCTTCTGGATCCAGTGATGTTATTTCTACCTTGGGGCCTTTGTGCTCCCTGTCTCTGCCTGGAGTTCTTTGGATCTGGCATGGCAGGTTCATTCTTGCCATTTTTGTTTGTGTTCGAATGTCAGTGCTTCAGAACAGACTTATATAGCCCCAAAATTTACGCAGCTACCTGCTTAGAGTAATTCTTCCTCTCAGATTGATCACATGCAGTCATTTCTTCCTAACATTTATGACAGCTTAAAATTATCCTGTTCATTAATTTGTGTGTGTTTATTGCCTGTCCCATCCTTTTTATGAATCTAAGTTCCATGGAAGTAAGGCTTCTGTGCCTCATTTTCTCATTAGAATATTTGGCATATCATAGGATTTTTATAAATACCTGTTTCACTAATTAATGATTTTTTACATAGAAAAAAAGCTTTATGCACCCTAAGGCTATCATTCAGTTCTGTAGACATGGACACATTTCCTTGAAAGACACACACACCAGGCGGTGGTGGCGCACACCTTTAATCCCAGCACTTGGGAGGCAGAGGCAGGTGGATCTCTGTGAGTTTGAGGCTAGCCTGGTCTACAAACGAGTTCCAGGAAAGACACAAAACTATACAGAGAAACCCTGTCTCAAAAAAAAAGACACACACACTTTGTATTGTGCAATGTATAAAGGTTAAGACTTTGTTAGAAGTATCTTAAATATTTTACTAGAAATGTAATACATAATTCTACTTCTCCTTGACATGAGCATCATCTTCTGCTGTGATGAATTATTCCTTATTAAATGTTTGCAGTATAGCTCAAGGCAAACAAAATACTGTGATGCTTTCATCAAAAGTTTGGTATCTCCAATAAACTCTCCAGTGTCTTAAAAATCTGTCACTGCTATACTTCATTATAAGTTAAGCTAAAATTATAGAAAGCTACAATGTTATAAATATTAAAGCCAGTAAGGTAATGTACATAGTTTCATATTTACTAGCAACATTAAATTATTGGTTAACAGTGATGTTATATGATCCTCAGAGAGCCATCTATATAATGAGTTATGTGTGAGCTGCATATTTTAAGCCTTGATTTTCATTTTTAGTTTTAAACCGGCCATCTTAGCCCAAACAAGGATGTCTTTCAGGGAAATTTTAGTCTGGACTTCTTCCCAAGGGCAAGAAGTAACATTTGAAAGCCTTAAGGAGGGGAAAACAGGATCAGACTTCCTCACTTGGAAAGTCATATTGGATTCTTGTGTGTGTGTGTCTGTGTGTGTGTGTGTATGTTAACATACATATGTGTGTTAAGGCAGTGTAATTTAAGGAGAGAAATTATAAGGTTACAGCCATAGAATGATTCAAAGCTGATGTTGTCTGAACCAGAAAGAAGTGTCATGAAGTCAAAGCTTTATTTTTAAAAGAGTGGGGCATTTTTTCCCCTTTTGACTTAAAAGTCCTGTACATTCATTTTCTTAATGTTATGTCTTCTAATAAATCAGAAATCTAATTGTTGGTAATAAATCTCACTGTTACTAAAAATGACATAAACATTTAATATATTATGTTGGGTAGCTCTAAGCTATTAAGTTAGACTGTATATTCAAAGCCACTGCCTTTACAGGAAAATGGAAAACACTTTGCCGTTTCTCTTTTCTCTCTCCTGTCCAGTAGAAGAGAAAGAATGATAGCACTGTGCAGGAATGTTGAATGTTTAACCCTTTCATCCCCATGCTTTCTTTCCTAGTGACTAAGTAATGCAGTATAAATAGACAAAAGGTCGGTGGAAGGTGGAGACTTGGTCCATACATTAAACTTGAAATCCATATTGCTATATTCACCTTTTACTATTGATATGCCTTACTGTGTAGCCCTGGCTGGCCTAGAACTCACTATGTATAGAAGATTGACCTCAGATTCACAAAGATCCTCATACCTCTGCCTCCCATGAGCTAAGATTAAAGACATGTACCACCATGCACTTTTGCAGATACATCTCATATGGGCATTTTCAGGGTTTTGTTGACTTATTTGCTTTTTTTTTTTTTTTGGTTTTGCTTTTGTTCTTGTTTTTTTCTTTTTAGATAGATTATCTTGTAACCAGGCTGTCCTTTAACTTACTATGTAGCTGTGGGTGAACTTGAACTCCAACCTTCCTGTCACCATCATTCACGGAGGTGTGCACCACCATACCCCAGCTAGCTATAAAAGCATTCTCAAAACCCCAAATTCTTCTGAGCTTCTATTTGTGTATAATATGCTGTGGGTGGAGGGAAAGAGTAGTATACATGCTAGTTCTAACTTGACTTTACCTGCTTTCTTAATTACAGAAAACTATGTAGTACAATGACTATGAAAACTACAACTTCGTAAATGCCCACTGCTATTAGAATGGTTTGTTATTTAACAATAGTGTCACATCCAAATGGCTTTCTTGGAAGTCCATTGACATAATTTAATAAATTTTATTTATAATTAGGCCCAGTCAGAAACAGAAATGATTTCAGAAATGTGTGTGTGTGTGTGTGTGTATATATATATATATATATATATATATATATTCCACAATTTTGAAATAATCAAATATTTTGTCTCCTTTTACTGTTTTTTGTGTGGGAGCTAAATGGGAGTCTGAGAAGATTAATCTAGCCTATATAACTTTTTGCTAAAAACTAGCTTCTGTTTAAATTGACTCTGAAGTAGGGTCCCCTTCATTACCACTAAGCCATCAATAATATCTCAAAGCACTTCCCTCTTGGATGGCCTTGTACTGAACTCCTGGATGTGTGTAATGAGCATAAAAATGGAAGAGAAACGTGTTGACTAAAGCAACTAGATTAGATTTCAAGAGACAATTCACAGCCACACTCAACAGCCAGTGTAACGTGACCCCGCCAGCTTCCTCAGCCCCAGAAGCCCCATAGTCTAGCTTGGATTTGAGAAGCTTTGAGCTAGTTCTCTCTAGCAGCCCATCTTATGGTTTCTTCAGACAGGAAATCTGCCTTAACTAACCAGAGTTTTCCTGAGTTCCCACCGAGGTTTTTCTCAGCTGCCAGGAAGACCACAGAGTAAGTCTCAGTATTCCCTTTGGTGTATTTACTTAGACTTTAGACAGGACTTGCTTGAAAATTTCCTTAAGGAAATGTAAGAATAGGAAGTTAGATTAAAAATAATCTTCTAAGATTTATTTAACTAAAACAGGTTTTGTTGATGAAAGTACAACCTAAGTCTCTGGACTTAGGTTTACTATTATAATATGCAAATAAATTGTCCCTCGAGAAACTAAAGCCTTCTGACAAGACTCTTGTACTGCTTTGATTCTGTAGTGAGATGATTTGTCTACACATAAATCAGTTAGTAATTCTGAGCACCTGCAATGTTTCAGATGTTCTTCCTTTCAGTTAGTTACAATGTGGCAAGCCCTCCTGAAGCTAGGGAGAAAAATAACAAACTAACCAACAAATTCAATCAAAATTACAGGACAAATGTGGTTGTTGATGTGTAAAGAGGTAAAGGTGACTTTGGAAGAATGATGGGATCCAGACTCTAGTGAGCAGAATTTATTCTGAGATCTAAAGGAAAGGAACTCCAAAGTGGGAATGGGTGTGCCAGGAGAGGGAAGGGTGGGGAAAATCCATCACGGTCAGAAGACTCCTCCTCCTCCTCCTCCTCCTCCTCCTCCTCCTCCTCCTCCTCCTCCTCCTCCTCCTGCTCTTCCTCCTTCTGCTTCTTTGAGAATGTCTTACAAAGGTGTTTGGGTTACATTTATCCCATCCCCCAACTCCTCCAGATTCACCTCTCCAGATGGTCTCAACTGCACCATTAAAATTACAGAACAGAAAGCCTTCAGGTATTGCAGTGATATAATGATGATGGCCTTTCAAAAGCAAAGCACAGACTTGGGCAATTGACAATTATACAAAAGACGATAATGACATTTTATCATTAAAGATTCTTTTTCTAGAATTTTGTCTTACTTTTTAAATCCATGGTTAGTTAAGCAAACACTAATTCCTAATTTTGTTACTACTGAGGTGGATGTTAATGTTCAGTAGCTATTTTGTTTTGTTGGTTGGTTTTGGTTTTGAATTTTTAACAAGAAGATTATTTAATAAGATGCTAAAGAGCATAGTCCTTGGTGCATTACTGGGTAGAGATCAGGATCACACAATGAATAATTAGTTAGCAGACTATTTACAAGGTAACAAAGTAGCTACCAGTAAGGTTACATCTGGGTCTCCTTGTCACTTTAGCAACATGATGGGGTAAAGACTACCAACTCTAGGAACTTCAGGGTGCACCCTAGGACATCCACTCCAAGCAACGCATTGTACATCTTCCTCAAAAATGTCCCATCGTGCTCATAACCCTCAATTAACTCTTTGAGTATCTAAGCCAGGTTTCAGGTGTCTGCAGCCCGCACAAATGCTACCACTTAAGGATGTATATATACTACAAAGTTGGCCTTGAACTCCATGGGATTGATGTGGACCTTGGTGGCCTGGAGGTACAAGGGGAAGCCATGTATGCCCATGCCACACAAATGCAAGCTCAGGCACTTATGCGGAAGTAGTTCATGTTTTCACTTCAGTAGCTATTAATAGCTGCTTCTCTCTGAAATTCTCTTCGTGCTCTTTGCTGTGATGCATATTAATAACTCTTTTGAAAACGCTATGCTTATTAATGAGCTAAGTTTGTAAAATTTTCACAGAGTATTTATAGCAAAACTTTTAGTTTGTTACTGATAATAATTGATGTGGCTTATCCTTATGTCAAGTGAGGACTTCCCACCAGAATTTTTAAAAACATTGAAATGTGGAACATAAACAATAAGTCACAAAATAATCTCTATAAAGTCCATTGATATAAAGTTCAAAAGCAGAGAACACCCAAGCTGTGTTAGGAGAGGCGCATTGATGGCCTACAAAACTACCCCAGAGAGAACGAATAGTACCAAGACCCAGGCAGTGCTTCCCTCGGGGACCCTGGGGAGCAGTTGGAAGAGACCACAGGTGCTGCCAACATTCTCTTTCCTTGGCTAGGGACTATGGGCATTTTGCTGTCTTTTCTAAGCTATGTTTTGTAAAATACTGATTTACTTTCTATATCCCAAAGCTGTAACCCTTAAGGACCAGAATCTCCTCAGTAAAAATATTTTTGACCTGGTGTTTTGGAAATCTATTAGTTTTCTAGGGCCACGATAGCAAAGTGACATGAGCTAGATGGCTTTAAAAATGGGAAATGTTTTCTCTCAGAGGCTGGAAGCCCAAGATGAAGGGATTCCAGGAATGGTTTCTCCTGAGGTCTCCCCAGGGATGTTTCATCCTGCCTGTTCACAAGATCTGCCCTGCATGTAGATGCACATCTCTTAGGTTGACTCCAGTCATACTAGATTAGGATCCATTCTAATGACTTAAATTCCAACTTAATTATGTCTTTAAAGACCCTGCTGTAAATACAGTCACATTCTGAGGTACTGGAGATTAAAACTTGAACACATGGATTTTGGAGCAACAACAATACCACGGTCATTTGCAATTTTGAGACCCAGTATTTGTCAACGGTGAAGGCAAGCATCTTCTCTAAGCAAATCTGATAAATTTTTATTTCAAAGGCTGGAAACAAAGTCTTTAAGTAAATATATCAAATATGTGACATTATGTTAGATGATGAGTATGGAAGGACCAGGAAGTAGCAACTGTTTTAAGTAAGATTGGCAGGAGAGGCTTCCTCCAAGGTACGGCTGGAAAGGGGATGAGAGGAGAGGGAGCTTCCCCCGTTTACATGACTGAGACAATCCAAAAGCCCCCAG
This sequence comes from Peromyscus melanophrys, assembly GCA_902168415.1. Lineage (NCBI taxonomy): Eukaryota > Metazoa > Chordata > Mammalia > Rodentia > Cricetidae > Peromyscus > Peromyscus melanophrys. Next base: position 15,744 of record CABHPR010103855.1, on the reverse strand, counting down.
ATGGGAGGAAGTACGGATGTTCAAGCATACCTGTGGCTGCAGACATGCCATGGGGAGGTCAGCCAAGTTAGATAAGAAAAACAAGAGGCTCTATGCCATCAGGGGTTTACAGGATTTGACTAAGGGCTTTGGGTGTTATTCCAAATATGAGACGATGCCATTAAAGCATTCAGCAGTGAGAATTAACGTGATAAGTTCTATATTTTGCAAGAAGGATTTTCAGCCAGTCTTTGAGCATGACACAGATAAAGTATTTGTGGATCTCTGGAAAAAGAAGCCCCATGGTGATGGTCAGAGCAAAAATTAAATTCAATTTTGATGAGGGTGGGAACAGCAAAGATGAGAAACCATTATATTTTGGGCTTGCTTGCAAGAAGACCGAGAGTGTTTTTTGATGATTTGATGAGAACTATGAATTGGAATTTTCTGATTTGAGAGATTTACATAAACTAGTGGACTCGTCTGCTGAACTGACCAGCAGAAACACATCCTAAGACAGATCTGCCTCCTGAAAATACATTATTGGAGGCAATCAGGAGCCAGTTTAGACATGCTGTGGCCAGTGTTCTTGTTACACATCACAGTGGAGACAGACGAAGAAAGGGCCATTCTGTAAACTGAGAAACCAAAATTCATCAGAGAACCAACTACATAGTTATATAACTTTATTTTTAGTCTATTATGAAATTAAAATACAGAAATTGAAACAGCAGATGTTTGTTAGTGTTGCCCAAAGTTGTCAGATGGTGTTATTAATATAATAAATGAGGGAAAACACAGACTCATTACTTCTAGCAAGAGAATAATATCTGAGAAGCAGCTGTGTCCTGTAGAATACTTTGCATAGGCAGAAAAAACTCAAAATTGCTCCAAATAGGTTTGTCCTGATAGCATCACTGTCCCAAAAATATTCTCAAGGAACAGGTTTGCCCTCTTTTCCCACTTACAAGGTCTCAGCTCCACTCAGATTGCCCTGGCTCTGATTTCTGGAGGGTGCAGTAATGTCAAGAATTACTGCTGCAATGCAGATGCTAATAAATGCCCAAGAGAGAAGACAGTACTGTTTCTTAAACTTCCACCTTAAAATGAAGTACATTTCCCAAAAGCCCCTCTGAAAACCTCTCCCATGATATTTGAGCCTGACTCACAAATCTATCCCTACACCCATCAAATGACATTTCCGTGATTTCTCAAAATGAGCACGGCTTACTCTTGTCTGAGATGGCAAAGCCTGTTTTGACAAGTGACCAATCCCACAGAAAATGAGAAGTGGGTCAACGAGGAACTGAGATGAGGATTCCTGATTAGTGTTAGAGGTGGAGAAGTGGAAATGGGGCCAGGAGCAGCTCCATAAAGCTGCAGAGGAGGACAGTCAGTTATGGAAAGCAAACCTCATTTTAACTCAAGCAGGAAGGCATAATCCGTTGAGACAGACACAGGGCACTGGAGAATAACTCAGTGGTTAAGGGTGGCAGCTACCCTTGCAGAGGAATCAAGTCAGGTTCCCAGCACCCATGCTAGGCAGTGCACAACTGCCTGTAACTCCAGCTCCAGTAGATCACTTCTGCGCTTGGGAGGACCTGCACTTAGATGAAGCTACTCACACACAGACACATATAAGTACACACAAGAAAAATAGTAAAAGTTAATATTTTTAAAAGGTGAATACAGAAATTAAAAGTTTATGATATAAAGTAAGCTGCCATCATTTAATTTGTATCAACAAATTAAATCCAAAGAGCTCTGATCCAAAGTTTGTGACCATTACTTTATTATTAAAAAATATATATAGTAATAATATATATCCCTACCACAGTTAAGCATTATATATAATGTATATGCTATGTAAAAATATTATATATCTTTGACATATAATCATTGTTAAATAATTATATATACTATATCAGAATATTTTATCACTGCCAGTGTTAAAGATTGTGGTCAAGTGTATATAAATACTTAAAAAATGGTTTATATTATTATTTCAGTGGTAAAAATGTAATTGCTTTTTCTCTTAGATTAGATATTTCCTAATACTAAATTCTATATTTCATGGTAGGTACTATAGTTTGGAAGCTGTTCTGGGAAGGTATAATTTGGAATAAGTGTTGCTGAAGGAACTTGCGTTGGATCTGTCATGAGAAGGGCTCCCATGTATTTTCAGGCACTGGAAATTAAAGGAACTTAGTGTTTTGTTTTGTTTTTTAAGAAAAATTGCATCAAAATGTTTCATAAAAGAAAGCCATGATGCCAAGGAATACAATTCCTTCAAGGATGGGGTTTACTTCTCTAAACAATGAGGGAGAGCAACATTCCAATTTTACTAAATAGAAACCTGCCTTTCTTACTTTATATGATGTGAAACTGCTAGTCTGGGTTGTCAAGACTCAGCCAGGTTCTGGCAAGCTGTAATATTTTGCACCCATAAATTGATCATCGGAAAGGGGATAATCTTACACAACAGTCGATCTTACATGTGTGACTATAATTATTAGTAGGTTAAATGGTGCATTTTCCATAAATGTTGGTATATTAATAACATATAGCATTATGGTAATATATATCTACTCAAAGGGATTGGAAACCATCTTTGTTCCCATGAGTGGATAGTAAGATAGAGGTGAGTCCCCTTCAACTATAATATAAAGCCTTATATTGCCTTCTGAGATGCTGTCATTAAGTGACTGGGTTAAAGCAATCAGATTATCTTTACACACTATTTCAAAAGTTCTTCTCCCACGAAACCTCCCAGGTTGGGTGTCACTGTCTGAGTGTAATATGAAGATAATTGTCCATACAGAGAAGGGAAGGTAGGTTTTAGATTTTCTCTCCTGGTATTTGGAAAATCAATTTGGAAAACATTTATGAGGGAACATTAGTCTGTCAAAAAAATAAAGCTCTGAATGTTTCCCTCTGGCCCTGTGCTGTACATGAAGCAAGAAATATGCAAAATAACCCTTTGAGTCTCACAACTACATTAGTAGAACTCTTCTTACAAGAGAAAAAGAAAGTCAGTGTTTCATGTGCAAGCTACCTTGCCAAATTCTGTTTCTTTTTTGATACAAATTATAAATACTGGTCTAATTAGCTAACATACACATTCTTAGAATAAGTATCATTAATGGAAAATGTTGTTTTATATTTCTGAACTGAACATGTTAATTGGTGTTTGTTATTTGCCTCCATTGCTTGATTTGTGTCTATAACAACTGGGGATTATGCAGACAACTGGGGATCATCCTACATGCCACTTTTTTCTTAGGAATGCTCTTTCTGAGTCATGCATAGAGACTACATCATATTATAGTAAAGGCAAAATCCAAGTCAGATTCATTGGGAGGGTAACAAAATGTGTGACCATGGGTTTGCTCATTCAGCACAGTGCTTAGAGCACCACACGTGTAACGTAGGACCTGGAACCAGGAAATTAGAGGCAGACTAGGACATACTCTCTATTTAAGGAACTTTAAAGTCATAGGAGACCAAGCAGATCAGCAATAATTGCAGCAGGATACCTTAAGTTTCACAGAAGTAAACACAGAAGAAGAAAAAAAAGCAAATCTATGCACAATTGTTCAAAAAAAAAGTCACATTTAATGACTCTCAAAAGATTCCCAAGAGTGTTCCAGATGTAAGGCAGGTTAAGTTTTTACATTTTAGGGTATTTTTTTCTTTAAGTGGGATACATTGTATTTCTGCATTTCTAAAGCAAGGCAGTAGAGACAGAATTAGGGCAGAGATTCTAGAGTGGCCAAGGAGAGTCAGTTAACATAACATAAGTTACCTAGGTGGTATCTTATGGCCAAAGGAGAAGAAACATTTAGAAAATGACTTCTCATCTTCTATTCTGAATACCTAAGTATGTGGTGCTATCATTAACTAGACTGAGCAATGCATGACAATGGGAAATGTTCTAAGATGAATGGCAGAGATTAAGAGCGTCTACATTAAAGTGATGCTGTGACAAACATGGGGACCACCCCAGCCTGAGAAAACCAACTCAAGTGCAGATGAGTAAAAGCAGCCCGGGCAGATGGCCAACAGTGAGTCCCCCTCTCAAACCTCCTTCAATTCCCGGAAAACCCAGTCTGCATGACTTCCTTTTCTTAGACCTGTTTGTTTTTATTTTGTGAGTGTTTCCCTGCGTGTATGTAAGTGTGCTTGCCTGGTGCCCACTAAGGCCAAAAGACCAGGTCAGAGCTCCTAGATTTGTAACTACATATGGTTGTGAGCAGCCATGTGGGTGCAAGGAACCAAACCTGGTTCCTCTACAAGAGCAGCAAATGCTCTTAACTGCTGAACCATCTCTCGAGCTCCATGAATTATTTCTATAGTATTAATATACTGTGTTACAAATCTTTAAAATATCTCTGTATAAAAATCCAGTGTCAGGAGGTATTTAGGTGACAAGACTCAACTTCTGAGGAGAGCAATGGCAATAATTCCAAAAGGCATATAATAAATAAGAGAAAAATAATATAATTAAATAAATAAAAGAGCATACAAATATATAACTAAAGCAAAACTTCCATAAAAAAATAACCAAAAGAAAGCTAGCAACACTGTTAGAAATGCTGTTATTAAAGAGGAATCTTGATTCTGACTTGCTATGTGAGAATTGACTTGTTAAAGATGAACGTAGCAGTTTCTGAAGGAACTCCCCAGAATTCCCAGTGATTTGAAAAGAGTAGCTAGTCCGTTGCCTTTATAAACTCTTCACATAAATGATAAAAGCTAAACTTTTTCTTGAACCTACAAAAATTTAAAAAGCACTCAATATTTCAGAGTCTAGAACCACAAAGCCATAACAGAGAATTCACCTTTTCAGCGAAGAAGTAATTCTCAAGCACGTATCCCCAGAATGAAGAACTCTATGCTGCTACACTGTAAAGTGGCCAGTGTTGCTTTACAGTGTGGACGAGAGGCTAAGCACTACATGGCAGATATCCTGGCCAGCCAATGTTCAGTTTTAGCCAGGGACTCCATATATATTTCTGCTTTTTTTTTTTTGAGAGTTTTTCTCCTGTGGACGTGTAAGGGGCAGGCCAACTATTTAGGATCATTCAATGGTGATTCAATGAATTGGAGTTTCTTAGAACTCCATACCTGGGGTAAAACAATGAAGCTCCATGGACCCTTCTGATAGACAGGTGATTCTGGATCCTACCACAAGGCCATCATCTCATACATGAGTTCATAATCACTTTAGGAAGAAAAATATTAAATTCTGAGATACTTTTTCCACCAAGAGAGATACTAATTTCTCATAGCTCTCATGCCATGGCTAAATAAAGAATGATCAAATGAGAATTTTAGTACATCTTCCCCAGAGAGAATTTATAGGTAGTCATGTCCCCAAATCATGATTTGAAAGCCAAGGACTGTTGACTGCTGTAGCTATATTCATAAGCATTTAGACAGCCATAATAATTCCAGCTCTCAACTCGTTATGTTACAGAAAGTGAGATCACTATGCTCTCTAGCAATGCTAAGATGTCCACAAAGCATCTGTGAGAACTAAGTTCAAATCCCCAGGTACCTCTTCTATAAACAGAGACAAGGATTCACATTTTAATTACACATTGTACCTACAAAGCAAAATGAACTCTTGCATGGTGCCTTGTGCAGAGTGGACACTACTAAGTGATAGAAATTAAAGCAATCAGTTGAAAAGATATTTATCAGCGATCTATTAAAAAGGATGATTTATGCTACACATCATTCTGTCCAAAGAACTTACAACAAATAAGTCATTGTAAAGACATCTCCTTCTCAGTGTGCCATGCCATCACTCCTTATTTTTTAAGTTGTGGAGTCTTCACCTGGTTGTTCATTAAGGGACTTCATTCAGAAATAAAATCAGAGGTGAAAATGTACATTTAAGTTCATCTGTGCCTGTACTTTGACAATACCAAATCCCTTCCACATCAGTTAACCACTTAAATAACTGATAATTAAAATCTCAAAAAAAGTGGTATGAAACAGAATACAACATCCACTTTTTGAGACAGAGGCCTGTCTGAATCCACTTTCACCTTGAAGAAGACATTGTTCCATACCAACCCTATCCTAGCACCAAAGAAAGAATTTATCCATAGCTAATTGAATATTATGCAGCATGCAAATGAGTGTCTTCTGAACATTTCATCTCACCAATAATTAAAGGAATGCATGCACAATATAGAGTTTCTGTATATGAAGACGAGGATTCATAGGATCCAGGTTCATATCAGAACAGAATTACAGGTTTAGCTGTCTCTCCTAGTTGCAGATAATGGGCCCCGCCATGATCCCAGGCATAGACAGATGTTAAGACCAGAAAAGACTGTCTTTTTTAATTTTGTGTAAAAGGAGAATGGAAAAGAATTCTGTGACTTCATGGAGAGGTAAATCAATCTCTTTAGTTTGAATTTTCTTGTTTAGACACACTCAGAATAAGTGCAAGGACAAATACATGGTGACCAAATGGCATCTTTTTTTTTCTGCAAGGAGAACCTCTTTCTCTGTTCAGTACACCAAATGTAACCCAACAGGAAAGAAGAAACACAGTAGAGCAAGTGAGAAGGAAGTGCTGGTGGTTGTGCTTGCTGGCTTCTAAAACTAAGTGCTAGGGAAGGGCTACCCCCTCTGTGAGTAAGAACACATCAGTTTTCACACCTTTTCATTCACTCTCCATTTTACCACTGAACCTCAAACCTGATTGGATTCAGAAGAGAAGGTAGAAGCAGTGGAAATATATTCTTTGTTTTATGAATCTGGCACAAGAGAGTGGCATCTGATGCCCCCAGGTTGTCAACTTTAATTGAGCTTAAGAAAGAATGACTCTGGCGGCAGTTAGATATTTTCCAAAATATTTACATGGTCACTGTGCAGAATGTTCTAGCAAAGAGCGAGTTCCAGAGCCAATCATAGCCTGTGTAACAACATGTTCTGATTACTGAGGATATCAAGCAGAAATCCTGCACCACTGGTAAAGGTTTGGCATATGCTGTGAATAAGCAAACTCAGGAAGTCCATTGATGGCATGCTGTACATTGGATGAATAGGACCCTAAGCCTGGAGCCTGAGGACATTGTGTCTTACTCCAGGCCCTATATAGTCTCACTAAATACTCATAAAATAAAACCTTTTTGAATCAACAGATTTAATTTGTAATAATGGCTTTCACAGTACACACTAACATGTTTTTCTTTCAAAAAATGATTCTCACACATCCCTAGTATATAAGCATTCCACCCTCCATAGCCCAGATCAGAGAGGGTCAGAGCCTTGTGAGAGGTCCCAGAGTCAAGTAAGCGAGACGAGTATCCAATGGCATCCTCCCTTACCCCAGACTTCACGCTCCTGCCGAGCTGTCACCTCACTGTTTTAAGATGTAATAAGCCAATTCTACAAGTCCTCATAATTATAGTTTCATCTCGCCAAAAATTCCTATCAGAGTTGAAGTTTTGAGTGCGGTTACTTTTGTAGTTCCCGGCTAATCACTGGTGGTCATTCTGTGGCAACTGCTCAGTCCATGCTGAGAGGAAGTGCAGCCTGGCAGTCTGGTGTTTTCTAGTAGGGAAGGACCAAAGTGAACAGCATGGCATAAATACCCCTGCAGTGCACGCTGCCAGCAAGCTACACGCAGCTGCCAACAATACAAATGGCTGTTTTGCTTGGCTTCTAGGTTCCTAATTGCCAAACAAGTAGAAGCGGCAAGATCGTTAGTGGCTTTCACTCTCCTGGAAAAAAAAAAAAAAACTACCAAAGCTACTAGTGCTTATATGATCAAGCTCTGGATGTATACCTATGAAATAATATCATGTTTGATTATTACAAATAAGAAGAAACAACGTTTGAAGTTTTTATGGCTCATGACTTGATATCCTTAAATATTATAGTTGATCTTAGAATCAAAGCTGCTTGAGCAGAGTGCTAACCTTCAGACTTCTGAGATGGGAGACTGTCATTATTTGATAATTCCTTGTCCACATCCTGCAGAGCTGAAACAGCCAAAGATCACAGCCTTTCGGGGCTGCGCTTGGGGTCCATGGTTACAAAATAGCTCCTGGCTGAACAAGGAATGTGTCTTAAGCTTTTTCTTCTCTACATAGATTAGTATTTTGCTATCTCAAAGATTCAAAGAGACAAGAAGATAATTAAAATCAAATGCAAGTTGATACATAAATTTTTAAGAATGAAAAAAAAAAAAAAACATATCCTAAGATCAAAACGGGAAAAATCAAATATAGAACAATCTTGCTATACCTAAAACTCAAATCTGTTTCATTTTCTGATTTTTGCATATTTTTTCTTTTCTAGTTAGACTCAAAACTAGTTAGAGTAGCCAGAAGGTGGTAGTGAATGCCTTTAATCTCAGCACTCGGGAGGCAGGGGCAGACAGATCTCTGTGAGTGCCAGGCCAGCCTGGTCTACAGAGTGAGTTCCAGGAAGCCAGGGCTACACAGAGAAAACCTGTCTTAAAAAACCAAATTAGTTTTGGTAAATGTTTGTTATTTCAATTTGTCAAAATCTAAAAAACCTCAAGAAACAGATTTGAAATATGAAGTAGTGTGAACATCCTCCCAACCCCTAGCGGTGAGAGGCACTGCTCACAGCAAATTCATTAGCTTATCAACTTTCTAAAATGATGATTCCTTCCATTGCATTTTATTTAGTTTTTTTTTTTTTACTTTATTTTACTTATTTACTTTTAACTGGCAAATAGTGTATATTTTACAGGATAAATGTGATATTTTGATCTATAAATATATTGTGGATTCAATGAAACACATGAACATGCCCATCATCTTACCAAATTGCTTTTTTTATAATGAGAAAGTTTTTAAAAAAATCTCTTTTTTTCTGGGCTGGCAACATTCCTAGGCAGGTGAATAAGCACCTGCCTCCAAGCCTGATAGTCTAAGTTCTGTCACCAAGAAGGGGAGTGAGAAGTGACCCCACCAAGCTGTGCTGTGGCTGTCACACATGCCCCATGGTATACACATGCTACACGCACAAACTCCAAGAAATGTGGAAAGAGTTGAGGCTATTCTTTTAAGTGTTTTCACTAAATATTGTAGACATTGTAACACCAACAATTTGGATATATGGCCTAATGGAAATTTTCATATCCACCTCACTCACATGAGGTTTTACTGCATACTCCATGTCCAATTCCAAGCAAATGACCTTTCTGCTTGGGAAAGGGGGACTGTAAATCTTAAACTTTCAGTGTTAAGGTGTAGACAAAAGAAGAATAGTGTATGAACTTGGAATAAGAAACTATAGTGTGGGAGAAACAAAGATCAGAGAAATGACTGAAGACCAAATCAGCTGACACTCATTCTGCTGCTGCTGTTCTCAGACTTTCTGGTGTCCTAGTGATGAATCAAGCTGAGGCAAAACACTTGCTTTTGCCTCCCTAACTTCCTGTCCATCTCATGTTCAGGTACCCAAGACAACTGAGTTGAATGAATCATTAAGATTTACCTATATGAGGCAAATGGTCCTAAATAAAAGATTGGTATCTCAAAGTTAGGCACAGCTTTGCCTCCTTTTTTTTTACTCAACCACAAAATTTAAGGTAATAATTATATAACTGACTTTCTTATCTATCTACTCTGTGACCCTGCGGAGAAGCAAACACAGCTCAACAACTTGTTGAGGCCAGAGAAATACCCAGAATTCCAACCAATTGTGCTAAGTCCCCCTATAGAGTTTATAGACACCTTCTGTATTATATTTTCAGATATTTTCTTATAAATGGTTGAGTCTATATATGTGGTGTGATATTTTGAACGCACTCTGACACTCTTGAGACTCCCAATAAAGTTTACTTTGACTCAGAGGGCAAAGCTAGCTACTAGCTGACCAAAATTAGCCATAGAGTTTTTGGAGGACAGAGGACATAGAGAGAAACACAGGAAACAGTAGGGAGGGATTTAGAAAGATTCTCGGCCCTTTTGGATCAAGGAAGGAGAGAGGGAGGAGGTCACTGGTTGCTTCTCTGCTGCTTCTCTGATCAATCAGGTTCTTACTCCTATATCTGACTCCCGAGTTTTTATTGATAAAGAATAATTAAATAAATGCTTCAAATATGGGACAAACTCACCTGTCTTTTCCTTGGTAGATGAGGTCAGAAATTCTGACAGGCCCCCTCAGTGGAGAGATCTCCCTGTGGCAATGGCTCTGGTATCACTCATACTAGTTCACTGAGAAATGTAAGTCTCCAGTTGTTCTTGTCTTGATTAGACCTAAACAATTGAAAAACAGGTGGAAGTTAAGAATCAATTAGAGATACTCTAAAGAACTCAAGTGAGTGGTTACCACAAACCTATTTTTCCAGTTTTCGCAGTATGACCGCAGAGTACATATCTACACTTGTAGACACAGTAAATTTTAATCGGCAAACTCCTTGAGGAAAGGATTACTGTGGTCTACAAACATAGAAGGAGCTACTCACTTTGTCAGATCATCCTCAGTGTTCATTCACCCTCCATAGGAAAAGTGTGTTCTTACTGCCCTAGTCTACAAAGCCCTTTCCCTGGGGAATGTGTTAGTTCTCCAGTGATGAATCAAAGCTCCCAGGTAGCTGTGGGGGCTCATCCCCATCATCCTGGTGCTTGCAAGACTGAAACAGGAGGGTTGCTTGAGTTCTTGCTAGCCTGGACTACCCTATCTCATAAAAACAAAAACAAGAAACATTTTATAAAGTGACCGTAACTTATAGGCTAGTACTCGAGTGAGGAATGGGAAGCTGTTTGAGGTTTGTTAAACCACAGAGGACCATTAACTCAGCCACAGTTGTTGGTCTAGGGGGAGGGTGACCCAACATTTGCATATTAGATAGTCTATGAGAGAAGCTACTGTATGTTTGCTATCAAAAAGACGGGTTTGTGAGCTGGAAGTTCAGCTAGGACTTCCTATCTACTTGGGGCACATGTCTATTGAGGAGGACAATGTGCCAAAGATGAGAGGAAACTCTGGAACTAAGGTGGGTCTGGGCATTCCATGCTTGAGCTCTAGTCTCTAGGGCCAGTACATTGTTATCTGCTTCCTTTGGTTGGGTTTCTGTCACTTAAGTCAAAGATACCTGATTACTAAAACAGAGAGCAGTTACACAGAAGCTGGTCTATTCCCAAAAGGTTTGGTATGCCAAGCTTATAGTACTGTTTTTTTTTTTTTTCCATCTACTCTTGGAAAATCGCAGAACAGGTATGGAGAAAGAATAAAGGTAATCAAACGTTATAAGGACCATCCATTGGTAGTTTTCTATTAGCCATGAATTTTCTGAAGTACCTTAATGAATCAACTGTTTACCAATGTAAGGGGCGCCCCACATATTCCTTGGGGTGATGGAGTTGGAGTGGGTCATAACTGCCAGGATTACTAAAAGCAAGCAAAAGATGGCAGCCTGCTGCCTTGCGACCTGTCTTTGAATACAGCATTCCTTTTCCACACAGTTTAGTAATGAGCTTTCATATATTCTGATGCCTTATTAAGACAAATTATGCTGTATATGTTCATGTACACACATGCATGCATGTATATGCACATCTTTGATGGACATATATCCTCAATTCTTATCATAAATAGATGAGATGAATTTAGTCTATTAATAGTGGAAGAAATTAGAATATAAAAGGATGGATCAACCAGGCAAAGGCAAAGGCAAGGTTGGTCCTTGTTGCCTGCCTCCCAAGCCCCTTACTTTGAGCCACGACAAACTATTGCCAAAACACTCTTACAATCCCCAATAAAAGGAAATCATTACCTGCTTTAAAACTACTCATGGAGAGAGTAGACTTCTTCCTTGTCACGGTTTCTTAAAAGTTAGGGGGATTACACCATGGAGAGAATTGATAAAGATTGAGAAGCACCACAGGTTTGATTCAACTCACATGGGTTTCTTTCCGTGGTCCTCCTCCTTAAACCAACTCTCCCATAGCACTCACATAGTGCTTTCTCTCCCACCTGTGCTTTGTAATCAGAAAACAATATGACTAATGGGCAGTGCGATTCAACTTGAGTACCTTCTATGTACGAGGCTCAGAATAATTCAAGCAGTTGAAATTATACTTCGGCTATATGAAACACTGTATGGAAGACGTCCATAGTCTAGGTGTTAGCACATGGACACAAGAAATGATAGCACAAAAAGGAACTCATAAGTATGGTGATTTTGTCAGCCAAATGGACATGGTACCTGGGGTTGGATGCTTGTGATCAGTTTAAACATCAGAAAGGGGAACATATATATAAAACGTTTCTGAGAATTCCATGTATGAACTCAGTGTATTTTGTTCAGATTCATTGCCCCTGCTCCTTGTACTAACTTCTCCTAGATCCACCTTCTTTCTGCTTCCAAATTCATGTATTTTGTATTTTTAAAGCCCACTGAATCCAATTGTGCTTTAGGTGTGGGCTCATCCACTGGGTCATGATTGGCCTGCCAGAGACCACACCACTAAAGAAAATTGACCCCCCTTATCTTTGCAGCTATCAACTGTCAGTACCTCCTCAGCTGGAGGGAGAGGTTCATTGCTTCTCCCTGAATCATGCTGGAACGTTGACTTTCTTGATCTTGAGTAAGTCTTGTACAGGAATCCACAGCTACTGTGATTTCATGGTTGTCTTGTGCCCAGAAAACACAGTCTCATCCTAATTCTCCCCATCTTTTAGCTCTTCCAATCTTTCCATGCCCTTTTGTGATGCTTTTTCTGCCTTGCACGGGCATGTGTAATGTAGAAGTCCTTCTTATGGCTGAGTGCTCCATTGGCATTTATTCTCTGTACTTTGATTAGTTGTCAAAAACTAGAGTTTCAGTGTTAACAGCTGTCCACTACACAAATCAACTTCTCTGATATGTCAACTCTGTGAGTTTTACTAATCTATGGCTGTTTGAAGCTATGTCCATTTAGCAAAACAATGTTTATAAGTTCACAACTGTTGCCTATGAGCTCCCTAGCCATGGGTTCTTGATCGGATTTACAGGACCAGGCACTTTATCCACCCTTGGACTGGGTCTCAAATCAAATAAGTACATTCTTCTTAGTCATCCCCATCATATTCTTGCTACTACTTGCTATTATTGCATCAGTGGGCTTATGTTTCAGGTTGATTATTACTGTAGCTCTCTAGGCTCAGAGCTGGGTCTGACTGCTGATGACTTTTCTCTCCAAACAGGCATAATAGCACCTTCTGGTACTATGAAAGCTTAACAGTAGAGGGGAAGCATCCCAGTCAGTACCAGCTTAATTTCTCCAAGTCCTGTGATCCAAATATGTGGTGTCTTCAGCAACAGAGTTTCATCTTCAAGTTTTGGTGGACAACCAAAAGCAATGCCACTAATCTGGATGGTTTTGTGGGTTTCTAGGACCCCCCCCAGACTAAAAACAGCTCAAGAGGAAGTGATTTACACCTAGCACTGCCCTTTTTATTTGGCAACTTATGAATTCTGAGAGGAGCACTATGCCATGTGTGCAGTGGTTTTATTTAAATGTGTGTGTGTGTGTGTGTGTGTGTGTGTGTGTGTGTGTGTGTGTGTGTGTGTGTATGTGTTGGTAGGTTTCCATAAGGCTTTCTCAAATACCCTTAGCTATCTCTACTCCTGCCTCTCCTCTATCCTGTCCTCCCCACTTATCCTCCCCATCATTTCCATTTCCCCTTTCTATGGCCTATGTTATACTATGCCCCCACCCCTTAATATTTTTCTCTCTCTCCGTAAGTAGTTCTCAAAGGTGCTTTTATAAAATACAGAAAATTTCTCTACCTATACAAAAGACTACTTCACTTTTAACTGAAGTAACTTAATAGAAAATTCAGCTCCCTCTGTCTATATATGGCTGCTCTCTTTACCCAAAGACCTCCTTCCTCAGAATTTATCTTCCTCCTCCAGATTAATGAGAGACCCTCTCTTTTTCCCCCATTTTCCCCATCTGATCACTTGTACACTGTAACCCTCCCTATTGCCTCTCTATTCACCCCATCTCTGGAAATGGTCCTGTTTTACTTTGGTTCTGCAGTTGCGATAGGATATATATTCTCATCTGAAGATTGAAAGCTAGGAGCCTCACATGAGAGAGGAGACACAAACACACATGCACACACTTTATTGATTATAATCCTTCTTGAAGAAATTAATAAATCCAGGAGTTCAATTAAAAAATATTCAAGAGAGTACAGATTCAACAAGATACTATAACTTGTTTTTATATTTATTCTGATATGGAAAAATGATTCATAAGACTGATGATTTGTTCGTATTTAACATTTAGGAGATCTATGAAAGCAAAGTATATAGTCAGTAGATGCAATGTAAGAACTAGAGTCATTCAGGAGAGTAGTAATATGACATATGGTTTGTTAAGTATAAACCCAACATATACGGAAAACCCCTCAAGAATATATTTTTATATATCTCACATTTATAGTGACTGAACTGGCAATTCAATTTGGTCTCTAATTTCTGTTTGGAATGTAAAGGAGAAGTGAAGATGTAGACCACAATTACATAAACTTGAGCCATTAGAGCCATTAACTATAACACATAAACACGAAGAGTTTATTTTAAATAAATCAAATATCCTGATGTCAAAGCCACAAATTATGAAATTGTGTTTGGTTTGCATCCTAACACCAAAACTTCAAAATGGCAACCCCGATTGACTAAGCTGCTTTTTGCAGCCACAGTCAGGACTGTGCCAAGCCACAGATTCAGACAAACACATCAACGCATACCCGCTGCTGATGTAATTGTGGTCAATGGACAGCGCATTGGTGAGACCCTGCAGTCACCCTCAGATGGGGCTTCAGGATAGATGATTTAAATTAGGTCAGACATTGAAAACTAAATGTTTTTCTGTTTAATTGAGGTTTGTTATTGGTCATCTTATCAGAATAAAATAACATGTGGGGTATGGCATATTTTTTAAAATATGCAGAAAAATAGAAGGTTTAAAAACCATGCCAGAATGAAAAAAAAAAAAAAAAACTCAAACAGCATTGGTAGTGACTGTAGTTTTCCAAATGACTTTTTCCCCTTTTGTACCCTTGCCTTGTCACAGTAAGGGCACAGTAGTGTCCTCAGGTGGTAGGAGTACGCCTTTGGTACTGAACAAAACTGAGGGAGACCAGGTCCCTCTTTTCCCCCCAGGGTACTCTTGAGCAGGGAGAAATGAGGAATATGTAGATAGCAGTACAGCGGAGAGAGACAGTAAGAAACACAGGATAGCCTCAGGATGGCCTGGGTCAAAACCCACCGGCCTCTTCTGTCTCTACCAAAGGGCTTTTAAAGGAATGTCAAGGGGTGGAGAAAAGACCTCTTGCCAGCACAGCCAAGTGCAGACCATCTCAGACACCTGGTGACCATGCATGTGGTCAAACCACCCCCAAATGCAGCCCTACTGTGTAAAGCAAGCTCAGATCTCACTAGAAAACCTTCGCTGGGCCCCCACACAATACCAAAGAGTTGTTCTCTCTGGTGATCATCCTTTGCTAAGTCATTTGCCCAGAATTGGTTTTAAGAAATTTACACTAGCTCGAGTGATGTATTTGTTTAATATATAATTGAAGAAGTAGAATATAAGATTAAATTTACAGTCCCTTTAACTTACTGCTGATATATGCATTGTTTGCTCAGTTTTTCATTTCTTATTCTAAAAGCCTGAAATAATGGCTTATCACACACAAAAAAATACCTACTGCTCTGGACTGGGAGGTTAACATAATATGAGTGTGTGTGTGTGTGTGTGTGTGTGT
>CABHPR010103853.1:0-28109 GCA_902168415.1 Peromyscus melanophrys | reverse complement strand
TGTGTGTGTGTGTGTGTGTGTGTGTGTGTGTGTGTGTGTATGTGTAAAACAATAAAAGAAAAATAGGCTACCAACTTTAGAGTGGGGGGACGGGACAGATTTGAGGGAAGGTAGCTAGGAGTAGCTGGAGGACGTAGAGGGAGGAGGGAAAATGATATAATTAAATGATATAATTCAGTTAGAATCATATTAAAAAACCAAAATTATTTGCTTATTTATTGTGTGTGTGTGTCCACATGTGCACATACCACAAAGTGGGTAGAGGTCAAAGGACAACTTGCAAGAGTCATTTGTTTTTACCATGTGGTCCCAGGGATGAACCCAGGTTGTTAGGCTTGGTGGCAAGGCCCTTTACAAAGCCACAGAGTCACCTTGCTGGCCCTCCACTGTATGTTTGAGACAGAGTTGCTCACTGTTCTTGAAACTCTCTCATTTAGCTAACCTGGCCAGTATTCTTTAGGGATCCACCTGTTCCCCCCCTCAACCCCCCAGTGTCAGGGTTACAAACATGTTATTGTGCTTGTCTTCTACTTGGGTTTTGGGATTGAACTCAGGTCCTGATACTTGCACAGTAGGCATTTCCCCTCTGAGCCAGCACTTCTTTACTTTTTAAAGATCAAATATGTTAACCCAAAATAGATGTACAAAAAGATTATTGGCCAGCCCAAGAACATGTATGTGATAGTAGTCCTTAGAATTTTTTTTGTTTGTTTGTTTTGGTTTTCTTGAGACAGGTTTCTCTGTGTCACCCTGGCTGTTGTGGAACTTGCTTTGTAGACCAGGCTGGCCTTGAACTCAGAGATCTACCTGCATCTGCCTCCCAGGTGCTGAGATTAAGGTGTGCACCACCACTGCCTGGCTAGTGCTACCACCTAGTTGCTTAGAATTTGTTTAATCATCAATGCTATTTCTTTTTAACCACGACTTTCCTATAGTTTTATAGAATCTCATATAAAATCTTGACAATAACATTTTTTTCTTAAAGTTCCCAAATTTCCGTCCTTTATTTTGCCTTTGTTTCAGTTTTTCACTGCTTCTCTATCTTTTTAAAGAAATTGTAACGTATTCCCTCCCTGAAGCCTTTCCGGAGTGGAGCAGATGTAAGTGACAATCTCTCCAGGTGTCTTTTGTCCACATCGCTAATATTTTTCTATTACTGTCTTTACATTGGCTTAATTTGATCTGGATATATTCCTTTAAAATTTCAAAGTAGGTCACAATAAAGTGGAGCTACAAGATTAAGCCAACAGCCCCGTCACCAAGACAGAGTTGATGCTAATGCTTTTATCTTTGTAAGACATCATGTCAGAATATTGTCGTCTTATCTGGAGATGTGTGTTCTGTGTCCTGCCGTTAAAGTGATCCAGTGACTGGCCCCCATCAGCTGTGCAGCTCAGCAAAGAGCAAGGCAGGAGAGTGCTGGTTCATCTATTTACGCCATGGGAGCTTGTGGACATTTTAAGGGACTATCATGCATCTCTAATTGTCTGTATCTACGTTTTGGAATTTGAAACCAAAAACTTGCCTGTTGAAGACAGAATGAGAGGCAATGATGTCTAAAAGGCCGTGTGTTTGTGGCTACAGTGAGGTTTCTATCTCTTTCATATGCTATTACAGGAATCCTTCTGATTTCCTGTCTTTTCTCCCATAGTGTTTTGTTTTTTTTTCTCTGACGTTGCTTGTCTTTCTAAGATTGGCTCACTGTGTTTTCACTCTGATGTTCATTATTTTGTTTCCTTTTGTTTTGATATTTTACTGTGCACAGATTTTGCTGTGGGCAATCTACCAGTATGTGTTGATGTTAAAATGCAAACTTGTAGCGTAGTAGGAGCTCGTGTGTGGGTGTGGGTTAAAATCAGATTTACTGTCTGTACCCTACTGTACTACCACACAATGTATTAACCTGAATTATATGCTCAGTTACCATTTGTTGGTGAAGGTAATTATAGGAAAGTCTTTTAGTAATTTTGAAAGCTAACGTTTCTTCCTTCCTTCCTTCCTTCCTTCCTTCCTTCCTTCCTTCCTTCCTTCCTGTGGTATGTTGTGGAATTATCTTTTTGTACACTGTGAAGATATGTCTTTGCCAAAGCACCTTCTGATTGGTTTAATAAAGAGCTGAATGGCCAATAGCTAGGCAGGGAAAGAGGTTAGGTGGGACTTCTGGGGACAGAGCGAGCTCTGGGAAGAAGAAAAGGGAAGTCAACAGCCAGATGTAGATGAAGCAGCATGGCAGTACAGAGTAAAGATAATAAAGCCATGAGACAAAAAGTAGGTTTATAAAAATGGGTTACTTTATATTGTAAGAGCTAGTTAGTAAGAAGCCTAAGCTATTTGCTGATCTTTTATAATTAATAAGTCTCCATGTGGTTATTTGGCAGCTGGCAGTTGGGACAGAAAAATCCACCTACAGTGGTGTGTGTGTGTGTGTGTGTGTGTGTGTGTGTGTGTGTGTGTGTGATATGTATATGTGTATATGTAGGTATGTGTGTCTAGGCTAGCAGAGGCCATCAAATGTCCTGTTCTATCACTTTTCACTTTATTCCCTTAAGAAAGGGTCACTGAACCTGGAGCTGGACTGGAGGCCAGCAACACCAGTGATCTTGTCTCCAGCTTTTTATGTGGGTGCTGGGGATCTGAACTTGGGTTCTCATATCATGCTTATGCAGCATGTATTCAGAGCCACTTCTTGAAAGCATGTTGGTTTTTATAAGAGCTGTCAATCTCTGCTTTGTCCTACCATTGTATCAGCTTCTGTTATTGAGAATATGTATTTGAAGTAGTTTTATACTGGGAGATAACAGTGGAAGTATCTTTTGGAAACCCCAAATGTGTTTGAGTTTGTATAATCTGTGCTTCAAATTCTCCCTGAGAATGTCAATCTGTAAATGCACAGAAAATAAGAGCATTTTCCCCTTCTTCTAAACTCAGGTTGAACCTCATTAACCTTGATGGGTTATTTGTATTCATAAGAATTCCAAGCACCCTTGATCAGTGATTCCCCCTGATTTAATCTCTGCCTCCATCTTCCATTAACTTAACTCTTCATGAAAAAATTTGACTTTTAAATTCAGCTAAGAACTTGAAAGAAAATAAAAAAAAAAAACAAAAAAAAACCCATCCAAATTACACCAAGCTGCTGAACATAACTTAGATTTAATGTTGAGAGTAATAATGGAGTGACAGCTGACATGATTATTCATAAGGAAATCACTGAGACTGTAGTTCGAGAATGCACTTTTAAAAAAGAGAAGGTAGTGAACAAACTCAAACCTAAAACCATATTTTGCCCACTAGAAACAGAGAAGTCTGGTTCTTAGCAGAAGGTCTTTTGAGCCTTCCATTTCCTGTACAGATCTGAGGCCTTAGTTGTGAAGTGCCATGCTTAGTAATGGGATTCTTGGAGACAGAGGTCTGAAGACCTTTATTACTCGCATGTCATTCCCTGTCTAAAATCTTAATAACCTTTTCCTAATCCAAATGTATGTTGTAAAATAAGGCACTATTCCTAATTTTAATACTCAAGATCTATTTTTAAGAAAACATAGAGGCCAAATTTATTGAACTTGGTAGAACTTAGTGTACTTCTAACCTTGTGGAGTTAAGTAATTGTTAAGTCCATCAATGCTCTGTGTTCTTAAGTGTTTACAAAAGGTGTCTCTTGGCAGAGATACTGTGCAAGTGAAAACACCAAACCCAAGCAGAACTTGTAGTTCTGGAGGGTTTAGTTTAATTCCCTCAGCCTTCCTCCAGTACAAAAACCTAGGAGTTTAAGAATTTGGAAAATAAGACAGCCTTTCTGTTTTCTGTACTCTTTCAGTGGCATGAGGAACTCTGTAGGCTAGAAAGTAGAAGTGGGCTGAATGCCTTAACTGTTTTCTTTAAGGCATCACTAATATTTACATGTTATTGTTTGAAGATATTTAATAAAGAAATAATTCAGGAATGAGAATATTTTCCAGTTTTCTCTTCTGAAATTGTGGTAAGTCCTCATTTTTGAAGCAAAACAGACACACAGAAGGATAAGACTTGTGTCTGCATGTCGTGTGTGTTGTGTGTGCATTTGTGTGTGAGTGATACCTGGGGGAAACAGGATAGTACGTGGGATCCACTAATTGTGAAGTATCGATAGCTTCATATTAGCTATAGGTTGGTTTAATGTCTAAAGTAATTAAAAAGATACAATACAGCTTTGGACGTAATAACTTGGCTTGGAAAGATGGGTAGTCAGAAGCCAATGAGATGCTGTTTTGGCAGTATATAAGTCCTTCACTACTGCAGACGCCATTACGAGACATACACAGGCTTTATAAGATGCAAATTTAGCTGTTTGTACATTACTCCTGCAGTCTTTAGTGTTACCTTATCTTTAGAGAAATTTTAATTTGATAGCATATCATTTTAAGTGGCAAATTAAATTGTTTTTTATATGTTTGTTTCAGGGAGCTTTCTACAAGAGCATAAAACGAGACAAGATTGCACTTCACCTCACATAAGCATGGGTAGCCCTGTTAGACTCTTTAAAGTTTGCAAATAGTAAAATTATCTCTAAAATATAAAGTTAAATCATTCCTGTATATTCTGAAGACAGTGTTTTGGGTGCTGGTAAGTAACATGAGTAATCGAACGAAAGTCAGTGTTAGTGATTTTCCTCCCCAAATCCATTGATGCATTTAATTTGCTGTATTTCACTTAGGTAAAGACTGGGTTCATAGCAAATGGACGGTCTCCTTTTTAAGGGGACTGCTAGTAATATGAGATTAGAGTCAGGCAAACTTTTGTCAGGTCTGTGTTAAAGAGCTGGTTACTGCCTTTAATGGTGCACTAGGTTTTTGCAGAAAAGCTGTAAGACTTTATGTTACTTAGGTTTCTAGTTACAATGAAACCATTTACCTGACTGAAAGCACCTTAAGTGGGGTAGGCTCTTTTGGATTATAGTTTAAAGGGACACAGTCTGCTATGGCAGGGAAGGCATGGCAGCAGGAACCTGAGGCAGCTTTCTCCTGTTCACTCAGGGACCCCGGCAATGGGATGGTATCACCCGTATTCAGGGTAGGTCTTCCCTCCCTCAGTTAAACCTTTTTGGAAATAGCCTCATAGTTATATCCGTAAGTATTCTCTGCTGTGAGTCTAAATGCTGTCAAGTTGACAGTTAACATTAATCACTACAGGCATCTATTTTTAAAACTTTGAAAGAATTAGAGATTTATTAACAAACCAAGGAAAAGAGGCTTCAGGTATTTTGTTGAAATTCCAAGTTCAGTGGTGGTTTTGACATTTTTTTTTTTTTTTTTTTGCAGCACATTTTCCCTGTAATGTGTGCTGATTCACAAACTGGAAAAAGGCACAGGGTAGACTTCTGGGCTGACTGAAGTTCTGGGAAGAATCCTGGGAAACCGTTCAGACTTTTACCCTATGTTAACCTCTTGGAGCCTTGATGAGCTGAAAATATACTAAACACAAGGACTGTCACATTGCAGCATAGCCTTTAATCCGCTTTGATGCTGTCTGTTCCTTTTGTAGTGGTCTCTCCCCCAAAAGCAAGTATTTTGGGGAGAAAGATATCACTTTGAGCCTTGCATTATTTATATGATTTGTCATAGATGGTCTGGCATTCAGTCATCACAATCAAAAAAGAAAAAAAATGAAAAAAACAAAACACAACAACCAGGAAACAGAAATAGGCATATAGACTCTTTGAGTATTGAGGCACTGAAGTATCAGAAATCAATTTTAAAATACGTTATATATATGTTAACAAATTAATAATTACAGCAAATAATTAGAAATTATAAAAATTATTCTGAAATCGTATAACCTATATAAAATGGCTGAAATTAATACCTGAACAAGTAGGGTTTATGGCCTCATGATGATAACAAATTTCATGCTGTTACTACATTGGCTCTATCCTTATTGAGACTTGGCTTCAGTTTAGCTATTAATTCATTCATCTAGTTATCTGTTGTTCTGGTTAGTTTTTATGTTAAATCCACACAAGCTAGAGGTACCTGAGAAGTCTCTCTTCTTCTGAGATGAAGCGCCTCAAACAGGTCGGCTTGTGGCCACATCTGTGAGGTATTGTCTTGACTGTTAACAGATGTGGATGGCCCAGCCCACTGTGGACAGTACCATACCTATGTCGGCGGTTCCTGGGCTAGCTGATCAAAGCAGATGGTGAATTCAGAGATGAACAATATTCCTCCATTTTTGCTAGTTCCTGATTGAGTTCCTCCTTTGACTTCCCTCAATGAAGGTGGTGACCTGAAGATATGAGCCAAATAAACTCTGTACTCTCCAAGTTGCTTTTGGTTCTAGGGTTTCGTCACAATAACAGAAAAGCAAAGGAGGATATCTGCGGTCAGGGTGGTGGAGTCATTGTTTTATCACATCATGTAGATATGAATAATAGGTAGCAATTACTTTCATCCTTAATTCTCTCTTAGTGTTTTAGATAAGCTGTTCTACCTGCCCCACGTTCTTTCAATGTTTGTTTATCTGGGAATGCCCTTATTTTCATTTTAAAGGACAGTTTTGCTGGGTCTGAAACACTAATTGCCTTTCTTTTAGCCACTAGAATATAGTGCGTGTATGTGTTCTGGTTTCCATTCAACTTTTATTTTGTTTTTGTTATATGAGACAGGGTCTTACGCAGGCAAGGCTATCCCTGAATTCACTCTGTAGCCAAGGATTACTTTGAATTTCTGATCTACATGCTTGCATTACAGGGGTGTGCCAGCATGCCAAGTTTAAGTGACTGGAGATCAAACCTAGAGCTTCGTGCTTTTGCATTCTAGTAATCTATCAACTGAGATACACCCCAGCTCTTGGTTATTCTTCCTAAGAAACCAGATTACAATCTTACTGAATTCCCTTATATGTTGAGCCACTTTTCCTGTCTTCAAGGTTCTCTTGAGGTCTGTCTTTTGAATTTAACCTCATTTTTTCCCTCTTAGAATTCCTTGTATATATGTAGACTAATAGTTTATTTCAGCTTCTGGAGTTTTTTAGCTTTTGCCATTTCCAGCTTTTTTCTGCACTTTTCTCTCCTTCCTTTTCATTCGGTATTCTCATTATGTGTGTTTGGTGTCTTACATTTCTCTGAAGCTATATTCATTTTTTTTTTAAAATTCTTTTTACTTGTCTTCAGATTGCATGATCTCCATTGATTGTAGACTCTTTGGCAGTACAAATGAACTATTGACACTTTGATGTGGATTTTTCATTTCAGTTTACAACCATGCATTCTAGTTCCAGATTTCCCATTAAAAATGCAGTTATGGTTTGAATTATAATGTTCTCCATGGGCTCAGTTATTTGAATTCTTGACCCCCTAGCTGGCAAGCCTGTTTGAGGCTGTTTTGGAACCTTTGGAGCAGGAGGCATGGTTGGTAGAAGTTGGGTTTTTAGGTCAGGCTGTGAGCGGTGCAACTTTGCCTGCTCCTGGCCCAAGTTTTCTCAGCTTACTCTGCTGCCAAGATGTTGGTGGTGTCTGCTACAAGCTGTCATCAACTCAGTCTGCCCTTGGGCCACGATGGACTGTCTTCTGGGAACTCTGAGCCCAAAGAAATCCTCCCCACCTTAAGTTGCTTCTTTTCGGCACTTGGTCACAGCAGCTTGAATAGTAATAATACCAGTGGCTTTTGCCTTTTTATGGCTTTACTTGATGAGGTTTCTTTAGCTCTTTGAAGATAATAGCTAATGTGAAGTCTCTGATAAGTTCAACATCTGGACTCTTCCTCAAAGGCTGTTTCTGTGCTCTTTTCACTTATATGCCACACTTTTATGTTTTGCTGAATGTCATAATTTTTGATGAAATGGGATATTTTAGATAATATTTGTATTATGTACTTCTGATTCACTCCCCATCCTTAAAAAATAATTTAGTGAATTGGATGAAACACTTCATTTAAACCTTATTTTCTGGGCAGTGTGCTCTGTCTGATATCACTTCCATGTTGTGTTTACAGTTTTTATTATCTGAGGCGACTAAGGCTTTAGCTGGGATCTTTTGACACTGTTTTCCTGATCTCCCCATCAAACATCTAGAACATCCAACTCTGTTGCTATGTTATCCACTATTAGCTTTCACCAAATTTAGCCTAGTTGGTCTTTCACAACAATGTATTGAAATATAATGAATTGCTCCGTAATGGTGCATTACATTGACAGTACAGGTTAGCTTACATTGAGTTTCTCATTTTCAGTGTATGGTATGAAGTTGGACATAATGTCCTTCAGTTGTATTATGTAGTTTGTTCTAGACTTCTTTGCGACTCCATCAATATTGGGGAGGCATGGGTATATGCTTCTCATTGACGCCTGTGTTGGCCTGCTACTTTACACAGCAGTTTGTTCCACTCATTCAGAGGGATCCCCAACCCAATCTGTTTACAGCAGAATAGTTTTTTTAAGGTTTATTTATTTATTATGTATACAGTGTTCTGCCTGCAGGCCAGAAGAGACACCAGGTCTCATTACAGATGGTTGTGAGCCACCCTGTGGTTGCTGGGGATTGAACTCAGGACCTCTGGAATGTGGAAGGGCACCCAGTACTCTTAACCTCTGAGCCATTTCTTTAGCCCTGAAAACAGAGTCGTTTTATACAATATACATGTTTTCTGTGTTAAAGTGTTTTAGATTTGCTTCATTATTTTATGTATACAAGCATTTTGCCTACAAGTTTGTATGTGGACCGTGTCTATGCCTGGTGCCCACAGAGGTCAGATCCCTGGTGCTGGGGTGATAGACAGTTTTGAACTGTCAAGTGGGTGCTGGGATTCAAACATCTGTAAGTGCAACAAGTGCTCTTGACCACCAACTTAATGTGATTAAATCGCTACCAATCCACAGAAATAGCTTAATGATGATAGGAATTTACTGGGGGTTAACTCACAGTACAGCAAACTCACAGTACAGGAAATAGGGATCTCGGAAAGGTGCCCTGATCTGCACCAGCATCCAAGACCACAAGGCAGCGAAGAGAAGAGAGCATGTGTTCATGCATCCCTGGTTTTAAGGGTCCCCGTCTGGGCCACGCCCAAGGGCAGGTACCTAGGACCTACCGGCTGCCTCATTAGGGGCGGTGCTTCAGGGCATGGCACAGACAAACCCACTACACCAGCCTTCTCTCCAGCCCTGAACTTTTTTTTCTCAGAGTGTCATGCTAAACATCAAGAGTTACATGGTTGAAATTATCAGTCTAATGGAGTGTGAAAAAAATTAAGAAAATACAAATGTACTTTAAGATATGTGTGTAGGGTCAGATTTTCCCTTGTGTACTGCTGGGTCCTAGAAGTTAGCTATATGCCCCTTGTGTTTTAAGTTAAACATTCTGAAGAGATATGTATTTAAAATCTGGATAATGAGCATCACAGTTAATGAAACAAGTTAATATTTCATTTCTTCACAGAGATGAACGCATTTAATTAATTGAACATTATTTCCTGTACTTTGCTTAGGCTTGGTATGATACTTCATTAAAAAGTACAAGTACTAACATATGTTCCCATAGGATGTGTGGAGGAACAATTATTTTTAATCACTAAGACTTCAGGGACCTAATATTTTGGATTAGTGTCATGTATGTGTTTCTCTACTTATTAGGAAGAAAATGATAAGAGTGTATTATATGGTTAAAATTAAATATGCTAGAAATGGAAAGTTACATAAAACTTTTGACATGGCACTAAAGTGGTCCTTGATGTCTTATTTTCTGCGTAACTTGTTAAAAGTTTGCATCAGTTTAATGTGTGTTTTGCTTGAGGTAAGAATTTGCTCCCTGATTTTAAGTGTGCCTTCTCTTTGCCATTCCTGTACTTTGAAAGAAGCCTTCTGTATTATGGCCTCAGTGAGTGATGGCCTAATTTAGCTGCGTGGAGATATGTTTCAAAGCCGCAGACTTGCTTTGATTGATTTGAGTTCTTTTGTTCAAAGAAGCTTGTCTTAGTTCTCCTGACTGGACAATTGATGAGTTGTCCTTTCAGTACCAGTTCATAAAACACTGAAATTACCCTGAAATGAGTGCGTTCATCAAGACATGCAATAGCATGTCAGGCCAATTTGCAACAGAGGTGAGTGGGGCATGATTTAATTGAAAATCTGAGAATTTCAGATGAAATCCTGTTAAGTCCATTAGTTATTTTGTCTATTAAGTGAAGGTCAGACTCTATAATATTGATGCTTAATGTGGGAAGAACTGCTCTAGATGTTTTTGTAACCCTCGGTGTTGGTAACATAATTACCAGACCAGGTCCTGCTGTCCTGCCTAGACTTCCAAGAAGCATTAGAAGCTGATGCTGCAAAAGCCTCTGAGGCAAACAGTGGGCATTCATCATGGGACAACATGGCGTCTCTTTGACTGCCATTAGCGGCAAAGAGGGAGTAAGAACATGACCTTTGCCTGACTTCTGCTTTCCAAATCTCTCTATGACATTTAGGGATTTGATTTGTACTCCAGAAAGCCTAGCTCAGGAGAGTGCAGGGGAGTCTTTGCTAATAGGGTCATTATTAAGGATAATTTGTTGAATTTCTTTCAAATGGTAGGTAATTTATATGAAATCTTATTTCCAGTGGCTTGTTGACCAATTTTTGCTTTGGGGCTACTGCTTTCATGTTTTAGAAGAACAAAGCTTTGAATGCCAATGCTTGAGATGCCATTTTGTGTTAATGTGCTGTTCCTGTACGTTCAGATACACACTACTTTTTACTGCAGTGTGTTTCTAGAAACTGTGTTGTGGAACCAATTATTCTTGTGTGGTTGAAGAGAGTTTATGGGAAATAGTGTCACTAACACGTGTTCTTACCAAAGATTTGTAACCAAAGGATTATTCTTAAACTTAATAAAAATATACAAACTTTAATTCGCTATATAATTAAAATGTGAAAGTTATTCTTTATGGTCCATTAAACAACTACAATATAAACATCTTTATAATTTTATAAAGTGCATTTTTTATTGTAGTACATTTAACAGTGTGTGTATAAACATAAGGCCATAGCTATTGTATATTTGGTATATATATATATATATATATATATATATATATATATATATATATTTACACACACACACACATCTGACAGGGCAGTTACTAGAGACATTATAATGATAGTCACTTTCTTCCCCTGGGATTTAGAAGGGCTTTTCCCCCCAGTTTTTCAAATGTTATAAAACTGGAAAAATTGAACAAATTTAACAAGTGGCCTTTTCACTAGTTTTCAGTAGAAAACACAAAATTTACAAATGATTATATTTTCATTTGACTACACCCACCTAGTTTTGGAATTATTTAACAAACATTGTGTCATCATATTAGTCTGAATCCTTCAGTCAGCCCTTGTTTGGGTAGTGTTGGGGAGACCTTTCTTTTGGTCCCATCCACTTGTTTATCTTTTCTTTCTTTCCCATTGTCCTCCCAAGACTTTGCTCTGTCAACATCAAGGTTCATAGTGACAGAATCATGAAGAATGCTGAAGGAAAGCAGAGGTCCGGAGTCTAGACCCATGGTTCCTTTAGTGATGCCAGGAATCGAATCCTCACGTTGGCTGAGCTCGACATTCTTTTTTCAGTTTCTGTCCCATGTCCCCATCCCTGCTTCTCTTCTTTTAAACAGTTTCCTTAGCATTGTGACTTATCTCCTTTTGCTCATCTAGTTGGTACCTAAGGTGTTCAGGCATCTTTTGCAAGGACCACCATTGCTGATTAGGAAACATTGTATGATGATGTGAAGTCACTGGAGGATGGGGCACCAAGACATACTTGGCAGCTGGAATTGTGAGGAAAGTGAGATTGAAACAGAGAAGGGTTGCTCATCTATATCCCATGTATGAAAAGGAACTCAGCTCTCCATCTTCCCTACAAGGCTGTGTGGTTCTCTGGAACAGCAGAACATAGAACCATACCATCACATTTGTCTTTTTATCCGAGCAGCTTGCATGATCTTGAGCAAAGTAAATGTTTACTGCATTGAACAGAAACATGCAGAGGATTTTTCTTAGAAAAACTGACAGGTGTTCTTTTTCCTTTTTAAGTCTTGCATGCTACAGGTTGTTCTCACCTGTTATAAGCCAGCTTTATTGACTTTGCTGAAATTGAGTTGAATTGAAAAAAGAATTGGTTCTAAAAGTCTATTCCCACTTTAAATGGATAATGTTCAATTATTTTTAATGTTGCCGTAATATTTTAATATGTAGTGTTAGCATAATGTCCTTTAGTGATTAATCTTCCTCAGTTACATGTCTGATCATATTATCCCCTTGCCGGGAAATCTTTGAAGTTCCAAGTGGATTTTGACATCCCTTCAGCCCAATTTTCTGACCTTAGTGTCCAGTCTTTCTTTAGCCTTTAGAACTGTCACTCTCTACCATCAACCACTAGGGACTCATGGTGGATACTCTTTTTTTGTTTTGTTTTGTTTTTGTTTTTTTTTTGTTTTTTTTTTTTTTGAGACAGGGTTTCTCTGTGTAGCTTTGCGCCTTTCCTGGAACTCGCTTTGTAGACCAGGCTGGCCTCGAACTCACAGAGATCCGCCTGGCTCTGCCTCCCGAGTGCTGGGATTAAAGGCGTGCGCCACCACCGCCCGGCTAGGTGGAGACTCTTGTTCATGTTCATTTCCACTCTTTTAGTCAGATCCTTTCTTTCTCACAGTTCACACTGCCTGCTAGTCTTCTGTCTTTCTTCCCTTTGAAGTCTTACTGAACAGAATCTACTGACCAAAATCATGTTTCCACTCACTAACACCATTGTGTCTTCCCTCCCAGGCAGCATTTCTGGTGCTGAACTTTCCTCTGGGCCTAGCACATGCTCTTCGGTCTTGACATTGTAGGTAGTAAGTGTTCACCTCTGGTATGCGTCTGTTTATTCAATTATAGAGTGTTTCTTTTTGAGACAGTGTCTTGCTATGTGTCATAGTTGATCTGGAATTCACTATGTACCCCCGGCTAGCATTGAATTTTTGTTAATCCTCCTGCCTCAGCTTCCTAAGTATTGGGATTACATGCTTGAGCCAGCATGCCCAACAAGATAGGAAGACTTTTTCCCCCTACTACTGGGGCTTGAACCCAGGGCCTTGCACATTGTAGGCAAGTGCTTTACCACTGGACTGTGACCCTAGCTCCTGGTTTTTATTTAAACTCAGCTTAAGCCTTTTCCTGTAGTTTTTTTTCCCCGAGTTTCTATCAATTTCTAGAAATATCTGTGCAATGATGTTTATGTAGTTCCTATTTCAGGATTCCTTTCTGTTTCTGGCCACTTATATAGCTATTAAAGTTCTTTAGCCTATATTCAGGTAATTAATAGAGTGAAATATTAATTGATTCCTAAGGACTTATGACTAGTCCTTTCTGTGTCAAATACCTATTTTATCTTGTATTGATCATTCTGCTTCAACTTCCCCTCTCTAAAATATAGACATTGGACTATCTTTCTAATCACGATATGACCTTTGGTTAGATATAAAAAAATCTATTCATTCCTAAGTGTCTAAAATGTGCTTGCCACTCATTCTTCATGTGTTTTCGAGACCTTGTATGGGTAGTGGTTCCTCTGAGAAGCTGATATTCTTTGGCTCATTTTGTAAATGGAATAGCTTTATTTCAAAGAGAATAAGCTGCTCCTTTGAGGCCACAGAGTCCCAGAGTTTGGATTTGAAGTCAATCTTGTGTGACTCTTACTACTATTTACTTTGCTTAGATTGTGTAAATAATGTGGTTTATGTTGAATATCTGGGGGGTTTTGTTGTTGTTGTTGTTTGTTTTTGTGTTGAAGTTTTGAGTTTTGATATCTGATAGGCAAATGGTGCTTATGAGACCATCCCATAGTTAAATCCCATAGTTGGAGCTTCTAATGAGTTTTCCTAATTGATGACATTTTATAGGTATTGTTAATTCCCCTGCTACAGGGATTGTGCATTTCACATTTAACTCCACTGGGAGAGAGAACTGGATACTAACTCCTATTTTCCATGGGTTTCAGCCTCTCTTCCCCTTTCCTTTGCTGATTTTTCTTGGTATCCTTTCCTGTTACAAAATTTTATCGTTAAGTCTGACTATAATGTGTTGAGTCCTCTATATCCTTTGAGATCTCACCAAATCTGAGGTCTATAACATAAGTACACATCAACATTTTCTCGCCCTTGAAGAATGAGAATAGAAATGGAATTGAGTTATGTAAAGTTTCAGATTTAGTTGGAAGATCTAATAACATTTTGATAATGTATAAGAAAGAATTCTTAGTTAGATGTGGGTTTCTGTGTTTTTTTGACTTTCTCCTTTGATGGCATTTAAATAGGGAATAAACGCCATGAAGTGATATGCTATGGGGACTGAGATAATTCTATGTCTTCTAAATATAGAGTTCTTCAGGGTAGAAGTTGCCTCCAGGAAATAGCATTCCTGGCTTATTTGTATAGTAATGACGGGGTCTTCTAGAGGTCTCAGAAGAAGACAGATTAGTCGTTGGTAAGGTTCAGAATTGTACAGGTAGATTGTTTTGGTGGTGTCCTGCCGTGTCTGCCTCAATTTGGCCTATGTAGGAAGAGCTGGGTTGCATATTAAAAGTGGGTGAAAGATGTTAGAGTATTAAATGAGATAGTTTGGAATGATCATTGTTTAAATTGGATGGTGGTGTGGAAAATTTTCTAAGTGCTGATGAGTGACTCTTGATTTGTGATTGAATTGACTGATACTCCTTCTTGTGTGACTTGTTTTTCTCCTTAAGAGATTCAGAACTTGTGGTAGGGCTTAGGAAACTGCCTAGTTCACCCACAGCTGGTGGTTTGGTGTTGAACAGTTTAGAAAGAGTTTGAGATGTCAGCAAGAAAATGACTAAAGTGAAAGAATATGGAAGTTAGCAACCCAGGTTTGAAAGCTCACAGAAAGGATGTCAAGGGAAAAGTCCTCTCCTAAATGATCAGGTTTAGCAACAGAAAGGGAGTTGAGGAACTGGGTAGATCAGTAGTTAGCATCTACCCAGGGACGAGGGGCGTGGGAGGAGGACCTTGCCTTAAAGAGGACAGTTCTACGTGAGGATGGAACTGTGGGATTGATAACTAAAGGATTTAATTATTGATAATTATTGGATTCAGGGGCTTTCGAGGATCAGGTGGTTTAGCAAAAGTTGACAAACAGAGGCTCTGGAATCAGACTGTGTCCAGCACCTTTCCTTCACATACAGAGTGTATCATCTTGGACTGGTTTTTAAGTGTAGCAAATTTTGGTTGCCTGCCACCAAAATGTGCAACAGCATGGAGACCTGACTATAGAATGTAAACCTGTAGACAGTTGTGCACCATGTTTTAGCTTTCACTGTTGTTGAATGTGAGTTAGAGGTTGGTTGTGAATACCTTCCCAACTAAATTGTCAGTTTCTTTGGTATTTACACTGTATCTAGGAGCCAGGTATCTGACACAGGGTAGTTACAATTGTTCTCCTTTTAAGTTATTTGTTGCCAAAGAGACAAGAAGGAAACAACAAAGTTTACTTTTTTGTTGTTGTCATCCAATGTGGAATCATGTGGTTGTTGCCCATTAATGAGGTTGATTTCTAGAATATTGGTAAAGCTTTTAGAAAAAGGGCAAATATTTGGTAAACCACAATCACTAGAGTTTTCTGATCTCAGCGTAGAATTTTCCATGCAAACAAGTGCACAGTTCTCAGTTTCCTGTTTGATTTGGGTGGACAAAGGAGTGACTCATGTCTTCCAGGCTGCCTTGAACTTGGTGAACTGAACAGATGCAAACCCGTTGCTCTGAAAATGAACCTTGTTTTCAAGGAATGGTTATTTGTTTAAAAAAGAATTTTTGTTATAATGTCAAACTGACCTATTATTTATATTGAAAAAGTTTTTTTTCCCTCACTTAATACATCCTGATTATGGTTCCTTTCTCTCCACTCCTCCCAGTTCCTCCCCAACTTCCCTCCCATCTGGATCTACCCCCTTTTTTGTTTCTCATTAGAAAAGAAATAGGCTTCTAAGGGATGATAATAAAATACAATATAGTAAGATAAAACAAAAACTAAAGCATTGGAATAGGATTAACAAACAAACAAACAAAAAAACAAGGAAAAGAACCCAAGAGAAGGTACAAGAATTAGAGACCCATTTGTTTACACACTCTGGAACTCATAAAAACACTAAACTGGAAGCCTAACATATACATAAAGGACTTGGTACAGACCCGTGCAGGCCTTGTGCATGCTGTCTCAGTCTCTGTGAATTCATAAGACCATTGCTCATGTTGATTTAGAGGGTTTTGTTTTCCTGATGTTCTACATCTCGTCTGGTTCTTATACTCCTTTTGCCTCCTCTTCTGCAGAGTTCCGGAGCCCTGAGGGGTGGGATTTGATAGAGACATCCCATTTAGGGCTGAGTGTTCCAAGCCTCTAACCAGCATTATGTCTGGCTGTGGTCTCTGTATTTGTTCTCATCTGCTGCAGAAAGAAGCTTCTCTGATGATTGCTGAGCAAGGCACTGGTCTATGAGTATAGCAGAATGTCATCATTAGGAGTCATTTTATTGCTACTTTGCTTCTTCTTCTTTTTTTTAGAACAGTAGTATTTGGTTTTACTCTAGGTCCCTGGGCTATCCAGTCTTAGGTTCTTGGTCAACCAAGCAGTGTCAGATATGGATTACATCTTATAGAGTGGGCCTTAAGTCATATCAGAAATTGGTTGGTTGTTCCCACAAGCCTTGTGCCACTATTGCTCTAGTTTATCTCACAGGCCAGACTCCATGGTAGATCAAAGGATTTGTGGCTAGATTGGTGTTTATGTTTCTCTTTTGTTAGCATGCAGTGCCGTGCTATACCAAACAAAGATGGTAGCAGGTAGGGGTGAAGGCTCTATGTAGGCACCAGTTCAACCTCTCCATGTTCAATGGGTTGTGTAGGTGTTGTCTTCAGCAATGGGGCATTGTTGTCAGTTTGTGGAGAGCAACCTGTAGTCTTGGCAACAGCCTAGGTTGTTTGGTGGTACCCATGGGACCCCTTTGGCCAACAACTCAATTAAATTAACCTAATCCCAGTACTGGAAGCTTCATTTGGTAACAAGAGATGGCCAGTTGGGTTCCTGTCTCTCCCCCATTACTTGATGATTTCATTTAGATTACCTTCAATATGTTTATATTTTTGGAAGCTTCTACTGTATTATGTTTCTATAATATCCCTCAAATGGCCTTTAGGTATAGCTGTCTCTCCCTGTACTCCATCCTTTGTCCCTCTCTCTCCTCCCCCTCCCCACTTGATTCTTCTGTTCCAGCCTCCCCACCCATCTGTAACTATTCTTTCCCCTTTCCTAAGGAGATCTTTCTGTCCCCCCTACTTCCTTACTCTATACCTAATCTTTGTAGTTCTGTGGATTGCAGCTTGATTATCATTAAATTAAGGGCGGATGATGCTTAGTTTTGAGCCACTGATCACGGTTAATGAAATTGAGGTTGAGAAATGCTGCTGTTGAGGCCAGAACTCTTTTACTGCTTCTAGCCTGCCTATTTGTCAGCGCCTCCAGGTACAAAGATAGTGTCCATTGCTCCTCTGAATCAGCATCGTTTTAGCCTGTTGGATTCATTATTTTTTGGACCAATGACATTTTAGAGTTATTTGTTATTTCTAGGTGTGGGGAAATGACCGTCAGGAGGGATATCTCTTGTGAAACATTATGAATACTTAATTTCTGTACTTGTGACTTCCTTACAAAGTTTTGAGTGAAGTAACATTGTTTTAATTGTATACAACCAATTATTCTCATTTTTGCATTCAATATTTAATTATTCTCATATTAAATATATATTGTCCACCATGATTTAATGTAAACTTCCAAATGTAAAAATTACCCACCCCACATTGTTGGAAGGAATCTAGGTTTAAAGATACTTGCCTTGACTTAAGAAACGTCCTGAATAAGTTTATTTCCAAATGTGTACTGCAGTAGTTCCTAACAGCATGAGAGAACTGTCTAGACTTATAATACACTGCAAAGACTGAAAATAACTGTGACCCCTTCAGAGGGAATCTTTGAAAGGAGCTGTTAAACATAGTGTTATCAACATGGTGCTTCCGTCATCAATGCTCATTTTCTTGTTACTGATTTATTATTTTATCATAATAAGTTTTATGTGCTGCCAGAAAGTGAAATGCTGCACAATTGCTTCTAAGTGTTTTTTAGTAATCTGATACATTTTAAATCACTGACTTTGCTTCAGTTGAACAAAGCAGTAGGCAGATTTTTACTAAAATAACACGTTTTTCTCAGCACTGCCTTCTAATTTTGTGACAATTAGAAGGATATAGTGTGAAAGATAGGTAATAGTTTATCTCCAGTTAATTTGACTATTAAACACGCAGAAATGAAGCCTATATTCTAGATTGAATGTGAATGAAATTGGGTGGTGATGGCTTTTGTCTCAGTGACAGTAGAGTGTCTTGGTTTGCATGGTACACACCCAACCTTGACAAGAATTTAATCTTAATATTCCCTGTGGTTAATTCTAGACTCTAACACGTGACTTGGAGAACAGGGAAAAACAACAGTTGCAGATGTTGGATCAACTTAAGGAGATCCAGAATCACTTTGAGACCTGTGAGGCCGATCGTAAGCACAATGACCTCCAGATCTCAGAGCTGACTCGCCATGCAGAGGATGCGACCAAGCAGGCAGAACACTACCTTAGTGAGTTCCAGAGGTCGGAGGCCCTGCGAGAGGAGGCAGAGAAGAGGCGAGAAGACCTGAAAACGAAGGCCCAGGACTCCATCCGCCAGTGGAAGGTGAAGCATAAGAAGCTGGAGCGGGCATTGGAGAAACAAACTGAAACCCTTGACCAGCTGACAGAAAAGAACAATCAGGTATAAGAGCCAGATTCCTAACCCTTTGTTCATCCATCCTTTGAATTAGCACCTGAGGACCATGCTGTATCTACAGCTATTGATACGTCTCAGACAAAAAGCCCTTAAGTATTGTCTAGTTGAAGGGAAAACATTATTTAGTGTTTGGATTTTTCAAATCTTCTAAATTATTCTAATATTTGGTCCTTTTCAGAATTGAGAAGGAATCTTCTACCTTCCATCTCAGTTTAGCTTGTGAATTCCCTAATTTGAATTATTTTTCAATATTCTAACTTTCCAGAGGAAAAGTCACTTAATCTCCCTTAGCATTATGGCTCTCCCCCTACTGCATATGTTTTGCAATCTCCTTGTTTGAGTATTTTGATTTAAGGCCAGGGTGGAAAGGAGAGGGTTAAGACTGTAGTAGTGACTAATGAGTTATTCTGGGAGGTGTTATCATAGGCTGATGTAAATGGGGACATTGAGAGTGTCTTTGGCAGAGCAGGGCCAGCAGATCACAAGGCTCCTTTTTTATGCTCTCTTAACAGCAACAGAAAGCCTTGTGTTAATCTTGATATGTATTCACATTATCTTGTCTCTTGCACAATCAGTTACTTTAAATAGATTTAATGATCCTGGGTTGATTTTCAACTGTTTCTTTGGTTCAAACTAAACACATACGTTAAAAAGAATAAAACACAAAGTCATGATTGATGTTTGTCCATGTTTGGTCTAGGATTATCATATATACTTTGTTGTTTGTCAAGAACTCAAAATAGTCCAGAATAACCATTTGGTTAAGTGAACTCTCTTTGGAAATAATAATAATAGCATCAAAAAAGGAAAATTCAGGACAGTTATATTTATAGGATCCGTTGACATTACTTATAATGGCAGATGCTTATTTTGGGTCAAATGGCATGACCATGATGCTTTACCGTTTCAATATGCATTTTTCTCAGATTCAAGATCAGGGAAGCCTGCTCATTGTGGAGAGCTTTTTGTCATCTGACACGCAGTGAGTGATGGGTTGCCAGGAGGTAAAGCAATCCTAAAGCTTTTGGACTAATCTAAATTGATTGGATCCTAGAAAATTCCTTTACCTTGATTATCTTGTTGGTCTGGTTCTGAGACCATGCCTGAAAGGGAAGGCAGCTAGAGAGCAGAGAGTAGCTGTTGATTGACTGGGAGCTATCTGTGGATCTTGCTTCATTAGAGGTAATTTAGAAGGGTCCATGTCACCAGGCAGTATCCCAGTTTATGGGTGCTGAGCACTTATTAGATTGAGTTTTCAGAATATTAAAATTATTAAAAAATTTCCCAGAATCTTCCTGATAAAATTATTTTTTTTTCATTTATCATTACTGATGATAAGCAGAGTAGTTTTAAAATGATTGCTACAGTTAGGGTAGGATTACAATTATCACAGCAGGCATTGTAATTTATCCTTTAAAATCCTTAAAAATTAATGCGGCATGTCGCAGTTCGAGCAATGGTTAATCAAAGGAGAAAGGATTAGAAATGTTTCACAGAGGCTGCAAGTGTCCAGTAAATCTGTGATGTACAAATATGTGGTGAATAATTTTGGAAAATTTTGAAAGTATCCAGTAGCTAGTACATACTTGGTGTACAAGTATGAAAACCTGCAATTGGGTCTTAAAAATCTATCTAAAAGGTAGGTATAGTGGTACACATCTGTGATCCCAGGAGTGAGAATCAGAGACAGGTGCATCTGAGGGCTTCCTGACCAGTCTGGTTAGCCAAAATATCAAGCTTTAGGTTCAAGGAGAAACCTGCTTTAAAATAATCAGGTGGAGAGTAAATAGGGGACGACATCCTGATGTTGGGCTGGGGTCATAGGTCAGTGGTACAGTACACACTTAGCATATTCAGTGCCCTGGGTTCAGTTCCCAGTAACACACACACACACACACACACACACACACACACACACACACACACACACACACAGAGAGAGAGAGAGAGAGAGAAGCTTAGTGAATATTGCCTATAAGGAATATTGGTGTGGGATATCTTTCTGTATGCTGTGAATATGTGTTGCTCTGATTGGTTGATAAATAAAGCTCTTTGGCATATGGCAAGGCAGCTTAGAGGCAGGTGGGAAATCCAGGCAGAAAGACAGGAAGAGAAAGGAGAGGCAGAGAGACGCCAGCCTGCTGCTCAAGGAACAACATGCCAGCAGGTAAGCCACGGAATACATGGCAAAACATAGATTAATAGAAATGGGTTAATTTAAGATACAAGAGCTAGCTAGCAAGAAGCTTGAGCCATAGGCCATCTAATTTGTAATTAATATAAGCCTCTGTGTGTTTACTTGGGTCTGAGTGGCTGCGGCACTGGGTGAAACACAGGAAAACTTCCAGCTGCAGAATATTTACTTAATATTTAATTTTTAAGAAAAATCACAAAGACACCTTAAGGTATAACTAGTCCACTTTTTTGTTTGGGGCTAATTAGTTTCATAAAATGACTTTTGGGTATATTTGAAAGTATATTTTAAAGGAAAAATGATACAAATATAACATCTTATAGTTTAAAGAATGAATGAATTATTTCATAAATATCTTTGTAGCTTTGTTGATCCATTTTGTGTAGTTAAATGATACAGTTTTTCTATTTGTAAAATGCTCTTATGCCTAGTCTGTTTCTCTTTGTAGCATAATTTATATTCTGCTTTAAGATTTGCCACTTAAAAGTGTGTTAAAAGACTAAATGCTTCTTTTCTCTTCAATTTCCCCTGATTTCTATTCTTCTTATGTACATTTAGGGAAACTTGATCACATGGCCCACAACTGTTTTACTTACTAAAGGACATGTAATTTTAACCAAAAATCGTATAATCACAGAAAAATGGCATAAAAAAGAAATTAAGTCCAGGTCATTTTTTTTTCCCTTCAAGGAAGAGGACATAAGCAAGGACCAGGGACCATGATGCACCTGAGTAGTGTGCAGATGAGCACACAGGGAGACTGCAGTGCATGGCTCCAGTGATTTGGCTTTCAGGACCGCTTAGTTTCTTGTTTTCTTTCTCAGTGCTGTTGGAAATGGTTGGTTTTCAGATGTGCTTTGAAAAGTAAAGAGGAAGAATTAGAAATCCGAATTTGATCACAGTGTGTGCGTTCCTAGTTTTCCTCAAGCTTTCCTCTACTAGAGTTAGTATGGCTAGTATTCTCTGCATTTCTTTTCTTTCTCCTGCTGAGTTGGCAGAATCTTCGGCCTGCTTGTGTATTGAGCTTTTTGCTTGATCGTGTTTGACTTTAAGAATCTTCACTTGCGATCTTTTCCATCTATGAATTTCTCCCCTGCTGAGAGATGTTATATCCTTGCGCCCTGAGATCTGAACTATTTTAATAGTTTAAGGTGAGAAGGCTCATTGCTAATGTGTTCCACTTTTTGAGCCTGTGCTGCAGCCTATGAGATGCAGTTCAGGGAAGTACTGGCATTTTCTGCATTTTTTTCAAAAGGAGAATAACATTGAAACCTCCCCCATGAACCTCTTAGTAAAATTAAAATGGTGATACGGACATTAGTGTGAGGCCTTGCAGGAGCTGTCCTTCTTTCTGCTGCTACCAAGGTTTTTGTCATTCTTGTGCTTGCCTGGCTAGAACATTCTTTTCTCATTCTTACTCCTCACAGCTTGCCATCCCCTGAGCCCCCCCATTATTTTTCCAGTTCTCTCAAGGGGTTTGGCACCTGTCTCCTTTCTGTTTCTTAAAAGTAATTCTTGTCGTCATTCAGAGTTTGTGAGGATCTCACTCAAGTCCATATCTCACTCTTCACTGTTGTCTTACTTCACAGTGATCTTTCAGTGGCTCTCCTTGAGCTACTGATTAGTACAATTCAGATTATTCTTCGTCTGTAATAGTTCTTCGTTCTCACCTTCAGTTCCAGAATCTCGATCTGGGATTCATCACTTCTTTTATTCACTTTTTTTTTTTTAAACCAACCACACCTAGCCCTTAGCCAGAAGCAAATATACAAATATTACTTGGTTTTCAGTGTCTATAGTACTGAAGAACATTCTGGATCTGACTAGTGTCCTCTTTCTCTCCAGCTTGAGCTGTCCATTCTCATGTGAATTGATAGGATTTTGGAACACTGGGAAGATGGTGAACCCTGGACAGTTGTAAAGTAGCAGAGCCTGGGATTCAAAGGACTGTTACTAAATCATTGTATTTCTGGACCTGTTGCATTGTGAGAACAAGAAGGATTCTTGTTGTTTCAACCAATTTCAGGAGGAGAATGTTCTACCAGATAGTTTTGTCATGAGACTCCAGCCTTCATCTCTATCTGAAAGCCTCTTAACTCATGGCTTGGGTTAAGTCCACGTACTCAAGCTGTCTCCTCTTAGAATCTTGCCCTGTTATCGTTACAGGGTATTTTCATCTTCCTTAGTAGCATAAATATAATGATTCCCTTAACAAGATGTTTGTCTTTAATTTCTGGAACTGTATTTGTTATTACAACTTATGTGAGGCTATTACCTGTTGTACCAGAAGGCCACAGACTGAGGGTAAACAATAGAATTTTATTGGGCTCACAGTTCTGGAGGCTGGGAGTCCAAGAACATGGTTCTAGCATTTAGAGAAAGCCATTGTGCTGAGTCATAGCATGAATTAATTGTTTTTTCTTTGAAGATAAATGATTAAAAAATTTAAGTCCATGGTCCTATTTATGGCAGAACTGATATGCAAAATTCAGTTTTTTCAGGTCAAAGGTCACAGCTTAGTCAATCCTCTTTCTTTCTTTTTTCCTTTTATTATTTCATTTCATTTATGTGTATATATGTATAGTATGTTGAATACATTTTCCCTCATGGTCCCCTACCGTCTATTTCTTACCCCTCCCTGTTTGTTGTGGTTTTCTTTGTCCCTCTGGACAGTTTACCTCTTCATCTGTACATATGTATACATATGTGATTTTATGTAGCTTTGTAAAGTCTGTTTCAAATTGACCTTCCAGATTCTGAAAGGAACCTTAATATTTACCTTACTGCATCTCATAAGTATACGCAGTATTTTTCTCTGTTAAAAGTAAAAGTAAAAAACAAAAACTAAAACGACAAAAATCATAGCAAGGAGGGTGTGTTGAGCTTGGGCAGCAAGCATAAGCATCGCTCCTGGTCAGT
This sequence comes from Peromyscus melanophrys, assembly GCA_902168415.1. Lineage (NCBI taxonomy): Eukaryota > Metazoa > Chordata > Mammalia > Rodentia > Cricetidae > Peromyscus > Peromyscus melanophrys. The sequence continues at coordinate 4,145 of CABHPR010103853.1, read as the reverse complement.
GTGTGGAGGAAACAGCTTTGGCTCCACTGGCCACTGTTGCCTTTTGAAATGAATGTGCTGAGAATCAGACACCAGGGTGATCGGTTCTTGGCCTCTGAGAATCAGACATCAGGATGGTTGGTTCTTGGCCTCTGAGAATCAGACACCAGGATGGTCGGTTCTTGGCCTCTGAGAATCAGACACCAGGATGGTCGGTTCTTGGCCTCTGAGAATCAGACACCAGGATGTTGGTTCTTGGCCTCTGTTGCCCAGTTTACACTTCTCCTCTAGGAGATGTATTTCTCTTGAGTCCCTTCCCATGCCTTATGTCCATCTTGGTGGGCTCTCCAGGTTTCTTGTTGTTTGTTGCTGGGTTTCTTATCAGACATTGACATTATTTGATTAGTTTATCACAAGGGACACACATGTATCATAACGTACTTGATGTTGTCTAGGTTCCCCATATTATCGTTTATCTCTTCTTTTTGAGTGTCTCACTGGAATATACATTACTGTTATTTTAAGCAATGTTTTAATATTTCAGTATCTAGTAAGTCACAACGGAGGTTTTTTTCCCCTCTTCATTCCTTTGCTTGATTTTATCTTCCATTTAAGTAATTGTTGATCATTATGGATTTGTACATTTTGGTAATAGGTATTTGAAATACATGTTCATACCAGTGAGGTAGTATAATACGTGATTTTATGTAGCTATATAATGATTATATGCTTATCCCATTTCCAGCCTAAAAATATTTTTTCATTAAAAAAGGCTAAATATGATTTAGTGAAATTTTCTTCTTATGGATTAGGTTTGATCTTTTTTTTTTGAATTTATTTTATTTTATTTTACAATATAATTCAACTTTACATATCAGCCATAGATCCCCCCGTTATCCCTCCTGCCACCCCTCCCCCCTCTCCCCCTTGCGCCCCCCCCCATTTCCATCTCCTCCAGGGCAAAGACTCCCCCGAGGATTGAGATCAACCTGGTGGACTCAGCCCAGGCAGGTCTAGTCCCCTCCTCCCAGGCTGAGCCAAGGGTCTCTACTAAGCCTCAGGTTTCAAACAGCCAATTCATGCACTGAGCACAGGACCCGGTCCAGCTGCCTGGATGCCTCCTAAACAGATCAAGCCAATCAACTGTCTCACCCATTCAGAGGGCCTGATCCAGTTGGGGGCCCCTCAGCCATTGGTTCACAGTTCATGTGTTTCCATTCGTTTGGCCACTTGTCCCTGTATTCTATCCATCCCTGGTCCCAACAACTCTAGCTCACATAAACCCTCCTCCTTCTCGCCAATTGGACTCCCGGAGCTCCACCCGGGGCCTGACCGTGGATATCTGCATCCAGTTCCCTCAGTCACTGGATGGGGTTTCTAGTATGACAATTAAGGTGTTTGGCCATCCTATCACCAGGGGAAGTCAGATCGGGCTATTTCTCGACTATTGCCAGCAGTCTATTGTGGGGGCATCTTTGTGGATTTCTGTGGGCCTCTCCAGCACTTTGCTCCTTCCTATTCTCATGTGGTCTTCATTTATCATGAACATTCCTTGTGTTTCCTCTCTGTACTTGATCCAGTTGGGATCTCCCGCTCCCCCAAGTTCTCTTTCCCTTGCCCCTCATTACCCCCACTCACGTCCAGACTGTTCATGTAGATCTCATCCATTTCTCCATCATTGGGTGATCCCCGAGTCTTTCTTGGGGTCCTGTTTTCCAGGTAGCCTCCCTGGTGTTGTGAGTAGCCGTCCAGTCATCCTTGTTCCACAACTAGTATTCTCCTATGAGTGGGTACATACCATGTTTGTCTTTCTGAGTCTGGGTTACCTCACTCAGGAGAATTTTTTCTAGATCCCTCCATTTGCCTGCAAACCTCATGATGTCCTTGTTTTTCTCTGCTGAGTAGTATTCCATTGTATATATGTACCACAGTTTATTTATCCATTCTTCGGTTGAAGGGCATCTAGGTTGTTTCCAGGTTCTGGCTATTACAAATAATGCTGATATGAACATAGCTGAGCAAGTGCCCTTGTGGTATGATTGAGCATTCCTTGGGTATATGCCCAAGAGTGGTATAGCTGGATCTTGGGGGAGATTGATTCCCAATTTTCTAAGAAAGCGCCATATTGATTTCCACAGTGGCTGTATCAGCTTGCATTCCCACCAGCAGTGGAGGAGAGTTCCCCTAGCTCCACATCCTCTCCAGCACAAGGTGTCCTCAGTGTTTTTGATCTTAGCCAATCTGACTGGCGTAAGGTGGTATCTCAGAGTTGTTTTGATTTGCATTTCCCTAATGATTAGGGATGTTGAGCAATTCCTTAAATGTCTTTCAGCCATTTGTGTTTCCTCTGTAGGTTTGATCTTGTTACTTGGAATATCTGTGGTAAATTTTGCAGTAACCATCTTTTCATTTTGTATCCATGACCCACTAGCTTCTAAAAGAGAAGGATGAATTGAAAAGCCAGTTTTATGGAGCATTGCAACAGATCGAGAATCTCAGGAAGGAACTGAATGACGTCCTAACCAAGCGTGCCCTACAGGAGGAGGAGCTTCACTGTAAGGACCAGAAACTCAGCGAAGTTCAATCTCACCAAGTTGAACTTGAACTGGAGGTCAAGAATTCCCTCGACACCATCCATCGGCTGGAAAGTGAATTGAAAAGACAGAGTAAGATTCAAAGCCAGATAAAAGCCGATAAGATTCATCTGGAGGAAGAAATTGCAGAGCTGAAGATGAGCCAGGCCCAGGACAAAGTCAAACTTCTTGAGATGCAGGAGTCCATCAAGGACTTGAGTGCCATCCGAGCAGATCTCGCTAATAAATTGGCCGAAGAAGAGAGAGCCAAGAAAGCTGTGTTCAAGGACCTTTCTGAACTGATGACCCAGGCCAAGTCTAAAGAGGAAGAAATGGCTACCATTATCACACAGCTAAACTTAGAACGAGACGTTCACCAGAGGGAGCTGGAAGATCTCACATCCTCACTGCACAGCGTGAAAACGAAGCATGAACAGAATATCCAGGAGCTGATGAAGCACTTTAAGAAAGAAAAGAGTGAAGCAGAGAATCATATCAGGACACTGAAGGTACCTGTGCTTAATTATCTTGATGATACTGACAGAATTTTTTTTCTGGTGCCTCATGAAGTTAATAAAGCATGAACTTTTAGAGATCATTCTGTATTCCCAAGCATTGCAGGGAAGATAAAACCAACAATAAAGAGGTTTATTCATGCCTGTTCGGCCAGGTTGAAATGAGTTATAGCAGCCACCTGGGAGCGTCTATTTCAGAGCATAGGAGCCCTTTAAAGAGAACATTTAGCTATTTTGGGAGTTCAGGAAAGGTAGAGGTGGCAGTAGGTCCTGGACCTGAAATGTGCCCTCATTCAACATTTATGTCCTCCTAAAATACAAAAGGCAAAGACTTGTCAAGGCCACAGAAGCTATAGCCACAGTCCTCATTTGTATGGTAACTAAAGCTACATAGCATGTAGATTGTGAGAATCCAAGGCCTCTGCGATTTCCTCTTTCTCTTTTCAATCAATGCTTCCTGGGTAAATTCCTGATTGAGATTTCTTGCATTTGTGGAAATGTTTTGAAAGTCTAATGTCATGGGCATTGTCACCATGCTGGGTAGTCATTGATATCACATGGTGGTCATGTGCGCTTGGTTTATCCACCTTCCTACTTTGCTTTTCTTCTATCCTACATAAATGGTGTTATGTGTTTAATTTCCCTTAGTCAGAGTGAAACTCCTGAGAAGTTGGATTTGTTCAGCTGTGGGATCAGTGCCTCAGATAGTTTCTGATACCTTGCACGTATTTGTTTAATGGGTGAACAAATGGATAAACTGTTGAAGTTTAGCAACTTTTTCTTCAGAAGTTTTTAGAATGCAACTACTACTGTAGAAGTACTTGAGATTAAGAGAACATGATATTGAGGTAGCTGGTACCTATAGAACACTGTTGCATAGTTTTTTTTTCAGAGTTTTGTCTAGCCCTCTGGCAGTAGCCATCTGAGGACCATTAACTGATGTGGCCGATCAGAATGAAGGGTAGACAAATAGGTGAGGTTTCACTAGTAGTCCTTGACACCACAGTTTTAAGGTGCACTATTGTTGCATGCCACTAAGAAAAAAAGTAATGTCTCCTACATGTGGAACTGTGACATG
>CABHPR010103852.1:0-10245 GCA_902168415.1 Peromyscus melanophrys | reverse complement strand
GGGGGGCCCCCAAGCAGATCAAATTATACAATTGTCCCACCATGCAGAGGGCCTAGTACAGTCCCATGCATGCTCCACAACCATTGATCCAACTTTCATGAGTTCCCACTAATTTGGTTTGGTTGTCTCTACAGATTTCCCTATCATGATCCTGATGCACTTGCTCATAGAATCCCTCTTTTCTCTCTTTGACTGGACTCCAGAGCTCGTCCTGGTGTTTGGCTGTGGATCTCTGCATCTACTTCCATCAGTCATTGGAGAAAAGCTCCTGCAGCCTTGAGGCCTGGGGAAGGGTTTGGACTTGCCTCTACTGGAGGCCTTGCCTTCTTGTTGGAGGAGGTGGGGGTGGGTTGGGAGGGGGAGGCTGGGTTCCTGAGGTGAGGGAATAAGGGGACTTTTGATTGGTGTGTAAAATAAATGAAACAATTTTCTTTTTTTTTTAATTTTATTTCAACTTCAAAACAGAAAAAAAAGTGCACAGAAACAAATTAAGTCTTAATGATGACTGTATCATCAATGAGAACCAGTTCAAAATTAGACAAAAATTTACAATACATTTGAATAATGGAACAGAGAGATAGAGAATCTTAAATTATTATATTGTAACTGTTAAACTGATTTGTAAGAAATATCACTTCAAATATTATAAAACACAGAAACTTATAAGCTTTAGAGAATAGTGGAAATGTTAATTACCAAAACAAAGAAGATATCTCATATGAACCATTTACTTGTTTGAGTTTACTTCTCATGGTTAATAACTATGGAACTGTAGCCTTCATATATTCTAATAGAATACTTCATCTTTTTTTCACGAGACCAGATAAAAATAAGAAGTCAGCTATGAGGAACCATACAGTAACAACATTCATTCTCCTGGGACTAACAGAGGACCCACAAATTCAAAGTCTGTTTTTGATTTTTTTTTAACTCTTAACTAGACAGAAAGTACTTACATCATTTCTAAAGTTTAGAGCTAATAGCACCCACAACAGCCCTTCCACAGCTCCTTCAGAGAAACCCCTCTCCCACTGATTTTATTCTCACCCTGCACGGTCCCTTCCCCCCAGATGCAGAGCCCCAGACATCCCAGGCTGCTCTACTCCTCTGCTAGTTGCCTTTGGAGGTAGGGGCTTTCTTTCTTCCCGAATCTGCCTCAAACTCTTAGCAGCTTTCACAGGTCATGCATTTTCTGGGGAGGAATTTGTCCCTTCTATTTCTTCAGATGTTGGTGTGGGTTTATCTATTGCCTGAGTTTTCATGGGTGTGTTTAGCTTCTTTAGGTTGGATTTTTCCTTCTAGTGCTTTCTGTAAGGCTGGGTTTGTGGATAAGTATTGATTAAATCTGGTTTTATCATGAAATATTTTGTTTACTCCGCCTATGGTGATTGAGAGTTTTGCTGGATATAATAGTCTAGGTTGGCATCCATGGTCTCTTAGTGTCAGCATAACATTTGTCCAGGACCTTCTAGCTTTCATAGTCTCTATTGAGAAGTCTGGTGTTATTCTGATGGGTTTGCCTTTATATGTTACTTGGTCTTTCTCCTTTGCAGCTCTTAATATTTTTTCTTTGTTCTGTATGTTTAATGTTTTGATTATTATGTGGCGAGAGGACTTTCTTTTTGGGTCCAGCCTATTTGGTGTTCTGTAAGCTTCTTGTATCTTCATAGGTATTTCTTTCTTTAGGTTAGGAAAGTTTTCTTCTATGATTTTGTTGAATATATTTTCTGTGCCTTTGAGCTGGAATTCTTCTCCTTCTTCTGTCCCTATTATTCTTAGGTTTGGTCTTTTCATGGTGTCCCAGATTTTTTGGACGTTTTGTGTTACGACTTTTTTATCTTTAGTGTTTTCTTTGACTGACGGATTTATTTTCTCTATTGTGTCTTCAGTGTCAGAGATTCTCTGTTCCATCTCTTGTATTCGGTTGGTTATGCTTGTTTCTGTAGTTCCTGTTCGTTTAGTCAGGATTTCTATTCCCAGCATTCCCTCAGCTTGTGTTTTCTTTGTTGTCTCAATTTCTTTTTTCAGATCTTGGAATGTTTCTTTCATCTGTTTAATTATTTTTTTCTTGACTTTTTTGCTTTTTTCCAATTTTTTGTTTGTTTTTTCTTCCATTTCTTTAAGGGAATTTTTTATTTCCTCTTTAAGGAAGTTTTTCATTTCCTCTTTAATGGAGTTTTTCATTTCCTCTTTAAGATAATTTTTTATTTCCTCTTTAATATAGCTTTTCATTTCCTCTTTAAGGTAATTTTTTATTCCCTCTTTAATGGAGTTTTTCATTTCCTCTTTAAGGGAATTTTTTATTCCTTCTTTGATGGAGTTTTTCATTTCCTCTTTAAGGGAATTTTTTATTTCCTCTTTAATGAAAATTTTCGTTTCCTCTTTGAAGAAATTTTTTATTTCCTCTTTAAGGGTATTTTTTATTTCTTCTTTAAGGGCGTCTATCATCTTCTTAAAGTCATTTTTAGGATTGATTTCTTCCGTTTCATCTGCCTTGGTATGTTCAGGACTTGCAATTGTAGGGTTGGTAGGTTCTAGTGTTGTCATATAGGTCTTTATGTTGTTGCCTGTATTTTTCCGTTGGCGTCTACTCATCTCTTTCTCTGCTCAGTGCAGATGGTGTAAGACCCTAACCCTTCAGGCTTACACCTCCAAGCCTCAGAAATGAGAAACTTCAAGCACCAGGAAATGAGAAACTAAAAATCTGGTTCCCTGGGCAAGCTGACCACCCCTGTTCTCAGTCGGTGAGGTGTATACTTACGATTCTGGTGATCTGGTTCGGTGGTTGGATGATCTTGATAAGTTCTTTTGAGAGCTTCTTGAAATACAGGATCGAAAGACACCTCTTACTCAGTGGCTTGCTGTATAGCTGGGTGGCTGGCCCCTGATGTCCTCCTCCTTCTCTGGCTCCTCGATCCTTCAGGTTCCCGTGAGCACTGCGGCGTCCTCCCTCGTTGCCTCTGTAGCCACAGCTGGACTGATCCCTGCCACGTGGAGCCCAGGTCCCGCAGGGCACACCTGCCCCCCGCGCTGCGCTCTCCACTAGTTCCCAATTGAGAAGCAATCAGCAAGGTGATTAACATCCACTGTGCCGGTTCGGGCATCCCTGACCTGAACTTTGTAGCTCCTCTTCTTGTGTTCACCCAGCTCTGTTGTGCCCCAAAGGGTCACCCGGGGAGTCCTGGCCGCTGCTCCTTCCCTGTGCTCTTTATGACCACACCACACCGTGCCGCGCCCCTCACCCGAGCTCCCGGCAATCCGCAATCCGCTCACCCGCAGGCCTGGGGAGACCGCGCGGGAAGGATCAATCCAAACCGCGGATTCCCGGGGAAGGCAGAGAAACTTTGATGCTCTAGCCAGCTTTTCTTAACTTAAATTTTTGTCTCTGAATTTTTATCTTTCTCTTTTTCTGTATACCTTTTTTGATGTCTTTCTTTGTGGGCCTGTTCCTCTTATTTCCACATCAGTTCATCATCCAATTTTGCTCTCACTCACGGCCCACCGGCAGCAGCCGCCATCTTCCCTCCTTCTCGCTTATTCTTCACAATTTTCTTAATTAAAAAAAAAAAAGAATCAAATTGGACAATGACGAAGATAAGCTAAATTTAAGAAACTATTAGGGATACATTTTTTAAATTTTAAAACAAATTATGCAATCAGTGTTCAGAAGTATAGGAAAGATACAGTAAAAAATTAGAATTGATAAGCTGGATGGTACACAAAATCAGCACACCCAAATGAAACAAGAGATAAAGAAAGAAAACTATGAAAACTTTAGAAGATACATTTCATAGGGTTGTTAGTTGAAGTTTTGTGCAATTTTTCTTTTATTAAAAATAAATTTTTTCATACAATATATGCTGACTATGGTTTCCACTCCCTTAATTACTCTGAGAGCCTCCCCACAGCCCCTCCCATCTGAATCTACATCTTTTCTGTCTCTCTTTAACAATCTTAATATTTTATAAAATTAAATATACATGGAAAACCATGAAAGTAAATCATTTGGAATGTAGAATGAGTTTATTCCAAAAACAATCCAGTAGGGACTATGCAAAAATCAGTGTTGCCGGGAAAAGAGCAACAAGAAAAATTACAAATAAAAATAAAGAGATAGCCAGGGTGGTGGTGGCACATACCTTTAATCTCAGCACTGGAGGTAAAGGCAAGCCAAGCAAATCTCTATGAGTTACAGGCCAACTTGGCCTACGGAGTAAGTTCCAGGACAGGCTCCAAAAGCTACACAGAGAAACCTTGTCTTAAAACCACCCCCGCAAAAAAAAAAAAAAAAAAAAAAAAAAAAAACACAAAACAAAGAGATAGAAACAAAAAGTTATATAGTAAAAACAAGTCAAAGTATATCAAAACCCATAAAATGTAAATGAACTGAACTCTGTATTGGCAGAACTTGTCAGAATACCCTGAATACATTAATTCATATCAGTTTATTACTTAGTTTTTTCACTGGCTGTCTAAAACCTTCTCATTTTCAACCAAGAGCCTCTTCAGTTCAGTTCTGAATTTCCGACATTGCCACTGGAACCCTTTCTAGCTTTCTCATTCTATTTTTTTTTTCATCTTTCCAAGGTATTTTGATTTAAGTCTTTTAGGTAGATAAAACAGGAAAATGTTGTCTTATTTCTTCATTTATTTTCTCCATTTTCTTTCTAATGAAAAAAATAGAGTTTATCAAGAAAAGAACAGTAGTTCACACTAAACGAATGAGTGTGGGCCTTTGAAGAGACAGTCTCATTGCTAGGTTTTTGTATGGTACACTTCATGGGCAAACAAACCTTAATGAAAGGAAGGAGTACTCACATGTGTACCTATAAGTTTTGACACAAGCTGGAGTCATTTGAGAGGACAGAACCTCAATTTAGAAAATGGCTCCATAAGATCTGGCTGTAGGGCAGCTTGTTGGACATTTTCTTCACTAGTGATTTATATGGAAGTGACCAGCCCATTGTGATTGGAGACATCCTTGGCTGGTAGTCCTAGGTTCTATAAGGATGCAAATAGAGCACGCCATGAAAAGCAAGACAGTAAGCATCACTCCTCCATGGCCTCTGCATCTTTTCTGCCTTCAGGTTCCTGTAGGTTTGAGTTCCTGCTTTGGCTTCACTAAATAGACTGTGATTCAGGATATGTAAGCAATATAAACCCTTTCCTCCCCAGGTTGCTTTTGGTCATGTTGTTCCATCACGGCAGTAGAGACTCTAACAAAAACACCATGTAAGGGGAGATGGAAGAACAGTTTTCAGGAATATGTCAGACTTTCCTAGATTGTGGTCTACTCCCTGTTGTTGTCCTTATATAGAGTTTTCTAAGTGTTATTCATCAGAATGAAGTAGACAATTTTACAAGGTGATGATATGCAAGTGACAATACAGTGAACCAAAGGACAGTTAACAGTGATATCTGCATGTATTGTTGGTTCCGGCTGTTTGAGGTGATGTTGCTATAGTATAGCTCTACACTGCATAGCCACTTAAGTCTGGCTCTTTTCCATAGACCTAGAACCAACCTATATATTTTGAAAATATCTTGACTTCAAAATTTAAGTTAAAAGATATGTCACTTTGGAGGAGAGGTTTTATTTTTATTTTCACAGAAAATGAGAGACTATGGATTCATTCCAGATTAAAGAAAATAAGGTTTGATTGAGGAAGACCCTCTGAAAAATCTCTGATGGGAACAGACGGCCCAGATGATCCAATGTTTAAGAGCATCTCTGTTGTAGTTTCTTCCAAGTTCTCCATCCAGAACAGCTTCAAAGCTGCTGGCTGAGATGATCCAGCTTCACAGACTACTCCAGTCAGGACTTGACCATAATCCTAAATTTTCTTTGGGTCCCTGTAAGATTACCAACATCCCCAATCAACAAGAAGTAGTCTAGATAACTACACCCATATTCCCAAAAAATGGATTATGGGTGTTTGTCTTTGTTTACGTGGTGGTTATAAGTTATTATGGATAATGGTCAGGAAAAAAGCTAAACGAAAGAGTTAAATTCAAATATCTCTTTCTAAAAGAAAAGAAATGGGGATATGATATAGAAATGATGAGAAAAAAAGATAGATTATTGAATCCAAAAAACAACCATTAATCTCAAAATACTTTACATTGATATGGATTTGGTTTATGCATACAAATTTAAGGTCAATTTTGTTATACTGTATGTATATTTCTATTCTTATTTAAAGTATTATGTTTATGCAACTCATTTAAAAATATAATATATAATTGAGAAATAGAGATTAATAATTAGTCATCTACAATAAATTTATAGTCATGTTAGTTAAGTTTTCTAGGTATACAAAGATATATTTAATTAGGTAGTTAATCTTCAAATAATTCAAAGACCTACAGACTATGGCATTTTAAATGTTTTAATAACTTTTCTGGACAGTGAGACACATCTGCTCCTGGCAGCACCAATTACTTCAAAAAGGATGATCAGCATCAAAGAATCTCATTATGGAGTTTGCTTACAATGTGGAAAAGGCTAGCCATTTGAGCAAGAAATTGCTCTTGCCTGGACTGATTTACAATATGTTGTATAAACTAGACATGCAGGACCCATAGAAAGGTGACCACTGAACTTTGCCAAAACAAGGCGAGATGATCCTTCAGGTTCCTGTTTCACGGAAGAAACTGCCAGACATTCTTCAGGACACAGAGAAAAGTGACTGATGAATATTTCCATTAGGCAGAACAGTCCTTCAAATTTCCTGCTTCACTGAAAAGTCTGCCAGATACTCTAGGCCTACAGACTGAAGATGGATGCCCCACAATTACAAAAAAAAAATTGGGTAACTGTCCCAGAAGACAACTGTCTCTATCAATTCTTGCATTTTTTGGAAGTTGCTTACAATGCACTTCCTGGTTACTTAGGCAATATTATATCCTTCCAGGGTCTTTGATGGAGTTGAAGACTAGATAGTTATAATTATAGTTTTCCTTAGTTATGATAAAAGGTAAATTAGATATAAAACTTTAGACTCCCAAAAATAAGATAGATGATAGAGTATTTTCTTTAATTTGCCAAATATAAATAGACTAGGTACTGTAACCGTAATTCTTGCTTGATAACTGTTTTGTTATATGTAATTTTACTATATTAAAATGAAAATCTTCCTTTTTGATTAGACGGAAAGGGGGAAGTGCTGTGGGATGATCTTTCTGTATGCTGTGAATATATGTTGCTACCATTGGTTAATAAGAAGCTGCTATGGCCTATGGCAAGGCAGAATAGAGCCAGGTATGAAATCCAAGCAAAGATACAGGCAGAAGGAAAGCAGAGTTGGACGAGATGCTGAGCGCTGCCTGAGGAGTGAGATGTGATGGAACACAGGTAATGCCATGAAGCCAGGTGGCAACACATAGATTAATAGAAATGGGTTAAATTGAGTTGTAAGAGCTAGTTAGTGATAAGCCTGAGCCATAGGCCAAGCAGTTTGTAATTAATCTAAGCCTCTGTGTGTTTACTTGGGACCAAGTGGCTGCGGGACACAGGAAAACTGGCTACACCTATCTATCTTCCTACTTTTCTTGCTCAGTGATTTCCAACCATAATGTTACAGTGTTGAAAAGGGTGAAGTTCATTGGAAATGTATTTCCTAAGAAAGAAAACACATAATAAAGCAAGAGTCTGTATCAGTGATTTCTTTTCAAATTTAAGTTCTTTTCATCTCTTTTGCCATGCTGAGATAAATTTTGGCCCCCAATGACATCAAGATAAATCTTAGCTCTTTTATGCTTCTACTGAGAATAGCAACACCAATACAATTACAGTATTATTTTGAAAATTTAAGTATATGATTTTATCTTTAAAGAATAACTCACTAGGGATTTGGGGCAGATTTACTGTAATTTAAAGTCACCATGTATCATATATAACAGAGGTAAATTAAAGCTAAACTCTCCATCTACATTTATGTATGTTAATTCCTAACTTTGTGTTTGTTGTACTAACTTTTAAATAAATATAACAATACTTTTCATAGTTCAAAATCAAACTCTCAAAATTTAGTGTATTCATGGCAATTTGACTTTTACTTATATGTCCCCTATGTATTAATTACATTCTCATGAATAATCTCATGTATTCATCCTATTATCATATAAATATATTCATATGTAATTAGATATTTAAAAACAGTAGTCTTCTGGAATATTTTCCTTGCCTCATGATTTGACACTGTGGCAATATATAATTTCCTCATTCTTTCATGGAACAAAATTTGATTTTGTAAATATGAAGGTCTTTACATAGTCCCAAATCCAACTACCCTGTAATGAATAATCCTATATAAATAGTTTTTTTTATATTTTTCCTAAAATCATTTGAAACAGACTTCTATCAAGGGAATTCCTGGGTCAAAACAATAAAGACAGTATAAAGCATTCCTTCATAACATTTTCCTCATTGTGTATTCCCACCAGTAACATATGATTGCACCTGTTTCCCCTCAGGCTTGACCAAAGAGTATGCTGTTGAATCAGAACTCTTGCCCATCTAACAGAAATGAAATCTCAGTGCAGCATCAATTTACATTTTACTTATTGAGAACAAAATTGAGAAACTTTTCATGTAGTTCAGGTCATTTGCCTCTTCTTCTCTGTGGCTTGCTCACAGTTCCCTAAAGTTTTAATTTCTCTTTGCTATTTTTAGTATTACTGTATCATATAACCATTTCTAAAATGAATTATACCTATTTTTCTGTCTTATCATTTGGCTTGACTTTGTGCTTTATTCACCATTCAACAAGTTACAGTGGTCAAATGTATTAGTCACAGCAGCATGTGACAGCACATGCCTGTGCATCCATTGCTCAGGAGGTGGAGTTTGAAGCCATATGGTCTGCAGATTGAGTTCCAGACCAGCTAAGGCTATACAGCAAGACCTTTTCCCAAATCAAAATACTGTCCCAAATGCCTCCTTATTTCAATTATGGCTATTTTCCTCTGCACACAGGTGTGACACATTCAGCTTTCTTTTTAGTACTTGTACTTTCCTTTTTACATTTTTTATTCATTTACAATTTGTTTTCACAATGATATAAAGCATTGATGCAATTTTATTTATAAATTGACCTTTCCCTAGCAAATTATTCCAAGATTACTTAGTTTTCAAACTGCTTTATTTAGCCATAAGTGATTTGTAAAATCACTTATGTATAAAATCTTTGTATACACTAAAGACATTTAGTGTATACACATATCAATGATTTTAAGGATAAATATGCACCTGTGAAGCTATCACACCACCAAGGTCATAAACATACCCCTCATCTCTCAAAGCTTCCTCCCATCTTTATAATAATAATAATAATAATAATAATAATAATAATAATAATAATATTGTTTACTATTATTATTATATTATTATTATGTGTATAATAACAGACTTGCTCACAGACAGTTAAAGAATCACTAACAGGAAATGATTGCAGTTCCACTGATACAGCATTAGACCTATTTACTAATTTATAATATTAACATATAAGGCTGGGAAGGTGGCTCAGTCACAAAAGCACTTGCTTCACAGCATGAGGAATTAAATTCAGAACTTCAGCACTACATAAAAACCTGAGCATGGTGGTACATGCTGAAGTCCTAGCTCTAGGGATGTAGATACAGTGGGGTTCCTAGAATTAGGTGGCAAGCTAGTCTCACTGAATCACTGAACTCTGGGTTCAGGAAAAGAACTTATCTCAAAAAATTAAGTGAGCAGCACCCAATGTTGACCTCTTTCCTCTACAGGCATGTTCACACACATGTACATGTAAGTACAAACATATATCCACATATACACCACACCCATGAAGAAAATATTAACATCTATACAATACGAATTCTTTCTATGAAGGAACATGGTAGATTAAACACACAACAGAAACCAAACTAGAAGGTGTAATGAAAGAGAAATTGTCCAGTTATGATACTTAGTGTTTATATACAACCTTATGAAGCAATCTGTAAGAGGCTCCTCAGGGACACAGGAGCCCCCAGAACAGAGGGAAAGACATGCCGTACTATTGCATATATGATTCAGTATCATGTCAATGACCACCACTGCCTGCAGATATAGTAGACCTTCACGTTTCTAGTCTCTATATATATGTGTGTGTGTGTGTGTGTGTGTGTGTGTGTGTGTGTGTTTGTATACAAATATATACATATATGTGTATATATATGTGTGTGTGTGTGTGTGTGTGTGTGTGTGTGTGTGTGTGTGTGTGT
>CABHPR010103849.1:0-11974 GCA_902168415.1 Peromyscus melanophrys | reverse complement strand
CATACATATCTTCAAAAGTTTTAGAGTAGGTAGTCCTGGTGTTAGCTAGTCAAAAACAAATTTATTACATATCATATATCATAAAGATGATATGTGGTGATATTTTGTTGTACCCTAATAAAATTTTCCTGAAGATCAGAGAACAGGACAAGCCACTAACTTAAACATAGAGGCCAGGCAATGGACGCATACACCTTTAATCCTAGCACTCGGGAGGCAGAGATACATCTGGATCTCTGTGAGTTCAAAGCCACTCTAGTCTACATGAGATTGATTCAGAGAAACAGAGCCAGGCAGTGATGGTACACACCATTAATCCCAGTATGTAGGATTCACATGCCTTTAATTCTAGTACTTGATCTCATGTCTTTGCTACCAGTACTTGGGAGGCACACAGGCCTTTAATCCCAGCACTAGGGAGGCTGAGACAGGAAGTGATATGGCTGGGCAGAGAAAGGTATATAAGGTGTGAGGAGACAGAAATTAATTTTTTTTGGCTAGAGGTCTTTTGGCTAGACAGGTTTTTTGGCTGAGGACTCAGAGGCTTTCAGACAGAGGATTTGTGGAGTTGGCAGGGGAGATGTGGCAATGGCTTGTTCCTTTGTCTCTTTGATATTTCAGCATTTACCACAATATAAATGGCTCTGGACTTTTTATAAAAAGACCAATTTGAAATCATGCAACAAAAATTTTTTGTGAACTTACATATTTACCTGCAGTGTACTTCAATTTCTACTTTTTCATCCCACCGAGTCATCCTTCACTAAAGCCAATTCTTTATTTTCAAACAATAGAGAAAAGGGTTCCCTTGTAGAATTGCCATAAATTAAAATAGCAGCATCATTCTATTTGTCATTCCAATGATGTTTTTCTGAATTAGGAAAAGTACTTTATATTTACTCATAGCCAAACTTCCCCCTTCCTTTTTCTCTTAACTTTTTTATTAATTTTTTAGTTGGCATACTGTAGTGATGTATTTATATGTGCAATGAGTGTTAATCCTGAAATTTTTATACACACAAATAAATCAGTTATGTCCTTATTCTTCCTTTCATTCCCTTTTCCTTCTTGCTTATCTCTTCTCTTCCACAAAATTATTTCCACTCCTAAGTGGAATTCCAGACATATGTCTGATTATCTCTTCCTGTTCTCAAAAGTTCTGTCTTTTAGGCATCATCATTCCTTCTGATCCCATTTCTATGTTTATTTTCTATATGTGCATATGTACAAATACATATTTTAACAAAATAAATGTGATTTCTGGCCTTAAGTCTAGTTATGTGTAATACTACATTTATTGATTTAAATATGTTCAATTATCCTTTCATTTCTTTAACTAAGGCAAAATTTCCCATTGTATCTGATCACCCTTATGTGGTCTCAAGTTCAGATTGGAAACATTGTGTTAAGAATTATTGTGTGTATATTTCCTAGAAAAACTGTTCTGTAGCTTTCCATATTTTTGTAAATTCATAGTGGTCTTATGATATATCAAGATTTTGCGAGGATGGATCTGATGGTTTTCCCTATAATTCTTTTTTTCTGCTCAATTTCTTACTCATATATAAAGAACAGTATTTTTACATAATATTTGAAATGGTTTCTCTTAGTGGTAATAGAGCAAGCATTCCATTACCAAATACCTACTTTTCATGTTGTAGGTCTTTCACGTGGGATTGGTCCTTGAACATACGGGGGAACTAGGTTCTTTTTACCTTCAATTTTCTGTGTCAAAAGCAACTTCTCTTGCCTGTCTCTTAAGAAGGTACCATCTCAATTCCTTGTTCTATTTGCTTTTCCACAACCAGGTTTCTAAGTCTTTTTCTTTCTCATTTTGGAATGGTTCTGCCTAAATGTATTCTAACATCAAATGGACATAATTAGATTCTGTGTCTTTTCAGATTGTTAATCAGTTTTATACAACATGCCATTATACAGAAGACTCAGTGTTTTCTTCACTAAGAGTGTTTTCTATGTGTTAATTTTACAATATCTGATAACAAATAGGCCCTTCAGCATTGCCTTATTTAACATCTGCTGTTGATGATTCTTTGCACTGTTCTACAAAAATACCCAATCTTTCAGTGATTTCATATTTTCAGATTAATAATGTTTCTAGTTTGGACACTCATCACATGGAAATACTCCTTGCTGTTGAGTAATCCTCTTGTATACTATAAAGATTTTTCACTAGAATTAGATTAATTAAACACTGATTGGCCAGTCTCCAGGCAGGAATTATAGACAGAGCAACCAAACTAAGGATGTTGGGATGAAGAAGGATGGAGTCAGGAGATTCATCAAGAAATGGAGAGAAGTTACAATGGGCATGATGCCATACTAAGAAAAAGTACTAAACCACATGGCAAATCATAGATAAGAAATATGGGTTAATTTAATTAAAGAGTTAGGTAGTAACAAGCCTGAGCTATTGACTGAATATGTATTATTTATATTAAGTCTCTGAGTTGGTTATTTAGGACCAGACAGTCAGGACAGAAAAGTTACGCCTACAAATAGCACCCAAAATGGGGCATAGATCTACATAAGACCTAAAAAGCTTAAGACGGTGTTCTAGACACAGAAATGGAGCCAGGAGCTGCTTCCTAGTCTCATGTCTCTCATGCCAGCCACAGCACAGAGCTGCGTCTTCTGAAAGCTGCCAGCTCACCATGAACTACACTGCAAGGCAGGCTCCTGCAGTCTCTCACCCTGGCCATGAGCTAAGCTCTGTAGCAGGTTTCTGTAGTCTCTCACGCTAGCTGCAGTATAGAAAAGTGTCTCATAAGACCACCCTCCAGACACCATGTGCTACTGTCATATGCTAAACTGAAAAATGCTGGGAACCAATAGCAATTTAAGATTTGTCTCATGTGAGAAAAAATACAGATATGCAGTAGAGACAGATTCAGACCCAAAAATTCCTTTAAACGGGTGTCAGTGTGTTTAACAACATGTGTAAGCTTTGGAGAAAAAGAAAAAGGGTGCAGAAAATTCTCTAAAAAGGAATAGAATAATAAAGGGTATAATATACCTCATTAAGATCTGAATTACACGGAGAGTCTAGAACGTGTATGTTATTGTGTCATTTTTGAAGTTTTTGTCTGCTAAGAGATACTGGATTATAGAAACTGCTAGATTAAACTATTATAAATATTTTAAATATATCTTGACTTCAAAATTTAAGTCAAAAGGTAAATTGCTTTGGGGGAGAGGTTAATCTTTTATTTCCACAGGAAATGAGAGGATGTGGATTTATTCTGGGTTAAAGAAAATCAGATTTGCTGGGCAGTAGTGGCGCATGCCTTTAATCCCAGCAGTTGGGAGGCAGAGCCAGGCGGATCTCTGTGAGTTTGAGGCCAGCCTGGTCTACAGAGTGAGATCCAGGACAGGCACCAAAACTACACAGAGAAACCCTGTCTCAAAAAAAACAAACAAATAAAAAAATCAGATTTGATAGAGGAAGATCCCTTGAAAATCCTGGCTACAAACATAAAGAAATATACTTAAATGAACTATAAGACACATAATGTGTATTTTACCTGCTCAAACATAAAAAAAAATCATCCTTGGTTGACTTATATATAATACACAGTACATACTTGTAATAATGGAGATATGTATGTTACCTTTAAAATTTTATGTATTTTCAGAATAAGAGGATGAGACACCAATAAAAATGGATGGCATATGTTATCTAGCATTTCAACATGCCTCTGTTATAGTCTCCTCAGAAGTCTGTATTCAAAACAGCTTCAAGGCTGCTGGTTGAGATGGTCTACCCTCACGAACTATTCCAGACAAGATTTCATTATTATCCCATTTTCTCAAGATTCCCCAAAGATACTAGTAGCACCAAACAACGTGAAGCAATCTAAAATAAACAATGCCCACATTCCTAAAAGTTTGGCTATAGATTTTTTTTTGTCATTTAAGGGGGATTGGTTACAAGTTGTTATTGGTCTTAGTCATAATAAAAGCTTAAAAAAGAATTAAATTCAAAGACCTCTTTCTGCATGAACAAAAGAGGGTATAATATAGAAATGGTGACATGATAGGTGGATTATTGAATTTACTTTAATCTGAAAGAACAACTATTAATCTTAAATGATTCATATTAGTATAGATTTGGTTTATTGATAAAAATTTACAGTTATTTCTGTTATACTTTATGTATATTTTTTACTCTTGTTTGGAGTATTATGCTTATGCAGCTCATTTAAAAATGTAATTTATAAGAAAATAGAGACTAATAGTCATCTATAATAGTCAAACTTATAGTCACAAGGAGTATGTTTTCAAAATCATATAGACATATATTTTAGATAGACAGGTGGTCTTCAAACACATCAGAGGTGTACAAATATGGCATTTAAGATTTCTTAATAACAAGTTTGTTTTTAATGAAAATGAGACATGTATGCTCTTGGAAGTACCAACCTACTTTAGAGTAGATGATGGGCGTGAAAGAAACTCCCTAGAGAGTTTAGTTTCTTTGTGGTGAAAGTTATCCACTGGACAAGAAGCTTCCCTGGCCTTAACTGCTGACAGTATGCTGTCCATATTGGATAAACAAGACACAAAGGAAAGTTACAGCCAGGGCTGGAGAGATGGCTCAGAGGTTAAGAACACTGACTGCTCTTCCAGAGGTCATGAGTTCAATTTCCAGCAACCACATGGTGGCTCATGACCATCTGTAATGAGATCTGGTGCCCTCTTCTGGCCTGCAGACATACATGCAGGCAGAACATTGTATGCATAATAAATAAATCTTAAAAAAAAAAGTTACAGCCAATATTTGCCAAGACAAAGCATGGCAGTTCTTCAAAAATCCTGCTTCACAGTAAGACTGTGAGATATTCTAGGCCTTAGGGCCAAAGATAGATGCCCCAACATTACAGAGGAACCTTGGATGACTGTCCATTCAGGTGGCTATTTCTGTCATTTCTTAATTTTGGAAGTTTTTGCTCTGCACATCCTGTTTACTCAGGTAATGTTATATCCTTCTCAGGTTTCTGATGGAGTTGACGACTGGATAGTTATAGTTTTAATTTTCCTTGTTATCAAATTCCAAAAAGAAATTTACAAAAGAGTAAAAAAAGAATATTAGCTTTAAAGACATAAAAGGATAATTTTGAGTTGGTAATGCAAGTTAGGATATAAAGTGATTTAGGTAAAATCACTCTGGACTCACCAACATAGGATAGATAATGGAGTATTTTCTTTAATTTTTCCAAATACAAATAGACTGGATAGTGTAAGTGTAATTGTTACTTAATAACTGTTTTGTTGTATATAATTTTACTAAGTTAAAATTAAAGCCTTTTTAATTAGACAAAAAGGGAAATTTTGTGGGATAATCCTCTTGTACACTGTAAAGATTTGTCACTTGAATTTGCTTAATAAACACTGATTGGCCAGTTGCCAGCTAGGAAGTAGAGGTGGGGTGACCAAACTAAAGATGTTGGGATGAAGAAGGGTGGAGTCAGGAGTGTCACAAAGAGATGCAGAGAAGCAAGATGGGCATGCCACACTAAGAAAAGGTACCAAGCCATGTGGCAAAGCATAAATAAGAAATATGGATTAATTTAATTGTAAGAGTTATCTAGTAACAAGCCTGAAGTATTGTCTGAGCATTTATCATTTATATTAAGTATCAGATTGGTTATTTGGGAGCAAGTGGTGGGGAGAGCAAGACTCCACCTACAACTCCTATTTGCCATGTACTGTGATCAATGCTCAGGAGAGATAATGAAAGTTAATAAACAGGAATCTGAGAGGCATTGTGCAGGTGCATAACTGATAACTTAATTGATTTGTTCATCAGATTTTGTTGTTGTCAAAATGACATCTGATATGATTCTAATAAAGTCTATATGAGACTTATGTCCACTAGAATATGCTCAAAATGATATTTATTCATTATCTTTGACTGATGATGATTTCTTTTTACACTCCCTGAATAAAACAAGGTTTCAAAATGTATTCATCCCAATTTCTCTGACTTACCCACATGATTATCTGAAATATAGCAGGGATACCACAATGTATCCAAGGTATCATTCACTTTTGTCCATGTGGGATGTACTTGAAGAGGAAGCAATTACAAGAAAAAAGTTTATGGAATATGGCACATTATGGCACTTCTCAAAATATGGTCAGTATTCTACTATTTATAAGAATCCCAAGATGAATAATATCAGTATACATTCCTGTGGCCCAATAGAGACTGAATGAATCAGAGTACATAGGAGAAAATTTGTGAATGTGGAACTTTTTAACAATATTCATGTACTTACTATGGTCACTGTCATAAAATATAGAAGTTTTTTTTATCATTTTGTATAATCTCTACAACCATGATACAGCTTAAATCTTGATGAAATTCATAGGAATATTGAGAAGGAAAGCAAAGATGATGTGACATCCCTGGATTTATGTTATATAAATGTGTGACTTACATATTACAGAGATAATCTGAATGAAAATCATCCATGATAAGTCTTTGCTAAAAATCGTGAATTAAATAAAATATCAAATAAGAAAAAAAGCAAAAAGAGGAAGCTACTTCTACTTGGTGAAATTATTATGTGAGCTTGTTCATTTGAGCATGGGGATGACAGTTTTCTCCTGAATATTATTATTTGCTTTCTGGAAGATAACAATGATATCTGTCTTTCCTGCAGTGTATCAGTTATCTGCTTTCACACAATAAAAATGAAGCCTCAAATAGCACATAGCATAAAAGCTTGGTTGGAAGACATAGAGCTACTGCCTCATAAATGGGTTTAAAATTGGTTAGGAGAATCTCACAGCTACTGAGCAAGGTTTAACAGCAAAAAGGCTGTATATTCAATATTAGTATTTACTTATTGACTTACCTTATAAGGTCTTGGTAGATCAGGCTTCTGGTACCTTAGTTTAAGCAACCCTATCATATTCAGCAAATTTAAACACGATGTTCCTAGTGCCACATATTTCACTAGGTAGATTAAATCTGAAGCTATTATTGCAATAGAAGATAAAATGATAATCAGGATGACTGCAACAACTGGAGAATGATGATCATTAAGCATTGAACAGATGATAGGTAATTGTCCATTTTGACTTGCACAGTAAAATATTCTTGATGCTGAAAGTATTCCAGAAGAGCCGCTGGTCATCAGTGAAGTTGAGATCCCCAAAGAAAGTACCCATTGTGCAGAAGGGAAGACTCTGTGCATCCATGTGACAGCAATAGAGTCTATGAAAATTCAAAATGCCAAAGTCATTTTTTGCTTGAAAGCAAATAGAACAGCACTCTGCAATGGTTTTTGTATCATGCATATTGTAATAGGACTTGATCATTTTTTTCAAAGAGAGGGAGTCTCTTACTCTTCTAATCTGTTGTGCCTTTTGATTGGTTTTGTCCATTAAAGCACATTAGAAGTGGATGTTTGAGAGCTGCCAGGCTGCTCAGTGCCAGGAATAATAGCTCTTGCTTTCTTGATTGTTAAGCTGTCTATCTCATGAATTTACCACCTCAACCTTTTTGTCAGCTAAAAAGACAGAAAAAAGCCATACTAGCTGTGGAGACCTGGCACTGCATTATACGTTTCTCCCAGTAAAAATGGCCTAAAATTCAGCCAGTATGGTGTTGCATATGTTGTGAAATTTGTGTGATGTGACACCTCCCTCACATCCTCCCTTTAATGGCCCTGTGTTGCAGATGTACTTAGAAGTGCTCCTGTCCATTATCCTTTTTGACATTGCCAAACCCTGATTATACTACTATGTCATTTTATAAGACTGAAAAGATCCTATGGAAAGACTACTTGTGCCCCTCTCTTTTTTATCGTAGTATTTAAAATCAATGCTGCCCAGGCCTGGAATTGAAATTTCCCAGTAACGTCATCTGGAGGAAGGGAAAGTTGAAGCTCTGGTTCTAACCAGAATAAGCACTTGTCTCTGAAGAAAAGTTTTCATATGTTTTTAAAAATTTGACAGACTACATAGCGAAATCTCAGAAAGTAATGAATGAGTGATGATAGGGCCACACTTATTCCTAGTGACTTTCTGATGGCTATATATAGAAGAGCCAATCATGAAAATTAGTGCTTACATTTACAAATAACTAGCAGTATCCTAGAAAAGAACAGAGTATTACAATGTGCGAAGTATGACTGAGAACTGATTGTGACTGACTTTTTGATCCACTTCTGATGGATACAAATGACAGGCTTAATGAAAATCTTGGCTGTGGGTTTCACATCTAAGAAAGTAGAGATGTTGCCTGTTTTAATCAGCCTCTTTCATTGTAAAGGTAATGTGTATTTTGAAGGATGAAGCATGGTGTTTATTCTTCATGTCTTGCCCTGATCGTTCAGGTATCTTGACATTCTTTTTTACACTTTTCCTACTCTTCTGTCTTTGTCATTTATTTTAGTTTTTCTTGTTACATGGCCTTCTGGATCTAAAATTTAGTTCTTAACATGTTGTTTATCATATAATAGATGATTTAGGTTATTACATTTTCCTTAGATTCTTTGAAAAGCCCAAACCTAAATATTATTTTTATAGCACTGTATGTATACTAAACACATCTATAGTATATAAAACTTGCCATCTTTATCTCTGAGCACAGAGAGACATCTATTCTATTTAATTTTACTTCACCATACCTGAAGAGATGATTTCCTGGGGTGTCAAAACTGCCAAGTATGATATATTAGTCAGTAAGTACAACAGAGTCACAGTGGACAGGCCAGATATTACAGATCTTGTAATTACATCAGTAGGATTTTGTATTTCTCCTAAGAAAAATAAATAAATATATTAGAAAATGACACATCAAGGAGACTTATCGACCAGCCCCCAGCTCCCATCCTGCCCCGGACTTTCCTTCTGAACAAAGACCCTGCAGTCTCAAAGCCCTGCCCCCAAGTCCATCATACCTGGAGACCCCCGTCACTTCCTGAGACTTAGAGACCAGCCCTCAGCTCCCATCCTGCCCCAGACTTCCCTTCTGGACAAAGGTGAGTGCCCACCCTCACCCTAGATCCCGTCCCTGGGCACCAGCCACCCCTGGGAAGACCTGCCCACCTTGGCCCCAACTTCTGGCCAGCGGGCAGGCTCCCTTCTACCCCGACCCCTACTGGGAAGGCCCCCCTTCTCCACGATCCCCTGCAGACCCTGCAGTCTCAAAACCCTGCCCCCAAGTCCATCATACCCGGAGACCCCCGCCACTTCCTGAGACTTAGAGAACGGCCCCCAGCTCCCTTCCTGCCCCGGACTTCCCTTCTGGACAAAGAGCTGCCATCTTGCCTCGGACTTCCCATCTGGACAATAGCTCCCATCCTGCTTCGGCCTTCCCATCTGGACAAGAGCTCCCAACCTGCCTCGGACTTCCCATTTGGACAAGAGAGTCCCATCTGGACAAGAGAGAGAGACTTCCCGAATCTGTCAGCTCTTTCTGCACCAAGTGCGCTGATAAGACCAAGATCGAACACAAGGAGATGGGCAGATGTCAAGGCAAAAGTACATACAACAAAATGAAGAGCAATACAGCATCACCAGAACCTAGCCCTCCTCCAACATCTAGACCTGAACATCAAAAATTGGAAGAAGCAGAAGAAAACAGCCTTCTGAATAACATCATGAAGAAGGTAGAGGCTTATATAGAGGAACAGACAAAAAAATGGCAAGAACGCTGTAAAAACCTAGAGGAAAGGACAATTAAAGTAGAAGAAAACAATAAAGTCCTGGAAGAAAACAATAAAGCACTGAAAGAAAGCCATGAAAAAGCAATGAAACAGGTCCAAGACCTGAAAAGGGAAATAGAAAAAATGAAGAAGACACAAACAGAGGAAATGCTGGAAATAGAAAATCTAAGTAAACGATCAGGAATTTCAGATGCAAGTATAACCAACGGAATGCAAGAGATGGAAGAGAGGATCTCTGGCGTTGAAGATATGGTAGAAGAAATAGATTCATCAGTCAAAGAAAACACTAAAGCCAACAAAGTCATGACCCAAAATGTCCAAGAAATCTGGGACACCATGAAAAGACCAAACCTGCGAATAATAGGGATAGAAGAAGGAGAAGAATACCAACTTAAAGGCGCAGAAAATATATTCAACAAGATCATAGAAGAAAACTTTCCCAACTTAAAGAAGGAAATGCCAATGAAGATACAAGAAGGCTATAGAACACCAAAGAGACTAGACCCCCCAAAAAAGTCCCCTTGCCACATAATAATTAAACAACTAAACATACAGAATAAAGAAAGAATATTAAGAGCAGCAAAGGAAAAAGGCCAAGTGACCTATAAAGGCAAACCCATCAGAATAACACCCGATTTCTCAATGGAGACTTTGAAAGCCAGAAGAACATGGACAGATGTAATGCAGACACTAAGAGACTATGGATGCCAGCCTAGACTAATATATCCAGCAAAACTTTCAATCAGTATAGATGGAGTGAGCAAGACATTCCAAGACAAAGCCAGATTTAAACAATACTTATCCACAAACCCAGCCCTACAGAAAGCACTAGAAGGAAAATTTCAGCCCAAGGAAGTCAGATACACCCTTGAAAACACAGGCAATAGATAACACCACAGCAGTAAACCCCAAAGAAGAGAAGTACAGACACACTACCACCAAAAAAAAAAACCAGGAATAAATAATCACTGGTCATTAATATCCCTTAATATCAATGGACTTAATGCGTCTATAAAAAGACACAGGCTTACAGAATGGATACAAAAGCAGGACCCATCTTTCTGTTGCATACAAGAAACACACCTCAAATACAAAGACAGATACTACCTAAGAATAAAAGGCTGGGAAAAGACGTTCCAATCAAACGGTCTTAAGAAACAAGCGGGTATAGCCATCCTGATATCCAACAAAATAGACTTCAAACTAAAATCAATCAAAAGAGATCAAGAAGGGCATTACATATTCATCACAGGAAGGATTCACCAAGAGGAAGTTTCAGTTCTGAACATTTATGCCCCAAACACAAGGGCACCCACATATGTAAAAGAAACACTACTAACCTTAAACCACATATAAAACCCCACATATTAATAGTGGGAGACTTCAAAACCCCACTTTCATCACTGGACAGATCTCCTAAATGGAAACTTAACAGAGAAATAAAGGACTTAACTGATGTCATGACTCAAATGAACTTAATCGATATGTACAGAACATTCCATCCTAACAAAAAAGAATATACCTTCTTCTCAGCACCCCATGGAACCTTCTCCAAAATCGACCACATACTTGGCCACAAAGCAAATCTCAACAGATACAAAACAATTGGAATAGCCTCCTGTGTTCTACCAGACCACCAAGGTTTAAAGTTAGATTTCAACAACAACAAAAACTACAGAAAATCTACAATCTCATGGAAACTGAATAATGCTCAACTGAATCACCAATGGGTTAGGGAAGAAATAAAGAATGAAATTAAAGAATTCTTAGAGAACAACGAAAATGAAGACACCACATACCCAAACCTATGGGACACTATGAAAGCAGTGCTAAGAGGGAAATTCATAGCACTAAATGCTCACATAAAGAAGTTAGAGAAATCTCACACTAGTGACTTAACTGCACACCTGAAAGCTCTAGAACAAGAAGAAGCAAAGTCTCCCAGGAAGAATAGACGCCAGGAAATCATCAAAGTGAGAGCTGAAATCAATAAAATAGAAACAAAGAGAACAATACAAAAAATCAATGAAACAAAGAGTTGGTTCTTTGAGAAAATCAACAAGATAGACAAGCCCTTATCCAAACTAACCAAAAGACAGAGAGAGAGCGTCCAGATTAACAAAATCAGAAATGAAAAGGGAGACATAACAACAGACATTGAGGAAATCCAGAGAATCATCAGGTCATACTTCAAAAACCTCTATTCCACAAAACTGGAAAATCTAAAAGAAATGGATAATTTTCTGGATAGGCACCACATACCTAAGTTAAAT
>CABHPR010103834.1:13157-25539 GCA_902168415.1 Peromyscus melanophrys | reverse complement strand
CTGTGTAGATTGGTACCAATAGATTCTTTCTTTCTGCTGTAAACATCCGGATATCCAAGGTCTTATGATTTCTGGAAGATGGGTATTTCCATTATCCTGGAAAGACAAAAACAGAACCCTACCCCAACCTTTGATTATTAAATTTTTCTTACAACTTGTAGAGATGTCACATTGGTGGATGATCTTTTACTTCTCCTCATCAAGGGGTTTTTCCTGTTCGAATCGAATTTTTATTAATTTTGTTAGTATCCATAGCTTTTCTTCTTCTGCAGAAACAAAAGCAAAACCCCTTCCCCAACGTAGAACATATCCAGGCTTCCATTCTGAGGTCAGCACATCCTTGAAATAAACCGATTGGTTTAGCTCAGTAGTTTTGTCCGTCCAGTGTCTCTCTGCAGCTGTTCCTTTCTCATCAGCATTGAGAAAATTCAAGGTTAATAAAGCACTATGTAATCTATTTCTAGGAGTCATTGTTACCTGTTGCTGTTTATTTAGCATATCCTTTAAAGTTCGATTGGATCTTTCTATGACTGCTTGGCCTGTGGGATTGTGTGGTATACCTGTAACATGCTTTATATTGTAATAAGCAAAGAATTGTCTCATTTTATTGGAGACATACGCTGGGGCATTGTCTGTCTTAATTTGTACAGGTATTCCCATGACGGCCATAACTTCTAATAGGTGTGTAATCACAGAATCAGCCTTTTCAGAACTCATAGGAGTTGCCCATTGAAATCCTGAATAGGTGTCAATGGTATGATGTACATACTTTAATCTTCCAAATTCTGCAAAATGAAACACATCTATCTGCCAAATTTCATTTCTTTGTATACCTTTTGGATTGTTCCCTGCAGATAATGGAGTTTGGTTATAGATGGAACAAGTAGGACATTTTTTCACAATATCCTTAGCGTGTTGCCAAGTGATGGAGAAATCCTTCTTCAAACCTTTGCTGTTTCTTATGAAATTCTGAGGCTTCTAGCACATTACCTATTAGTAACTGATCAATCTCATCATTACCTTGTGCTAGAGGTCCTGGCAGACTTGTATGGGATCTGATATGCATTATATTTATAGGATGTTCCCTTTTTCTGATGATTTCCTGCAATTGTATGAATAGTGAAGTTAATTCTGTATTATCAGGAATAAATTCTGCAGTCTCAATATGTAAAACAACTCTCTCTGCATATTGAGGGTCAGTGACTATATTGAGGGGTTCTGTGAAGTCCATCAGTACCATAAGAATGGCATACAGTTCTGCCTTTTGTACAGAGCTGTATGGACTTTGTACCACTTAAGTTTCCTGATTTATATCCTGCTTTCCCTGATTTATTTGCATCAGTATAGAATGTGAGGACTCCAGAAATTGGCTTTTGTTGTATAATGTGAGGAAGCACCCATTCAGTCTTCTTTATGAATTCTGTTCTCTTGCTTTTGGGATAATGGTTGTTAATCTCTCCCAAAAAGTTACTGCAGGCTCTCTGCCAGTATTCATTATCTTTCCATAGTGATGAAATTTCCTCATTAGTTAAAGGTACTACAATTTCTGCTGGGTCCATTCCTGTCAACTGGCGAAGTCTTAATTTATCTTTTTGAATCAAATCCGAGATCTTTTCTATGTAAGTCTTTAATTTCTTATTTGGTTTACGTGGTAGGAATATCCATTCCAATATAATATCTTCCCTCTGCATCAAAACACCTGTGGGGGAATGTCTGGAGGGGAGTATGACAAGAATGCATTTAAGTTCTGGATCCACGCGATCCACATGTGCTTCTCGAATTGTCTTTTCTACTAGAGCCAATTCCTTCTCAGCTTCGGCTGATAATTCTCTTGGACTATTTAATTCTTTGTCCCCTTTTAGAGTATTAGCCAAATTTTGTAGTCCATCTTTAAGTATTCCCATAATATCCAGTAAGTTGGAAATGCTTCCTAATAACTTTTGAAAATTATTAAGAGTCTTCAATCGATCTCTTCTTAGTTGTACCTTTTGGGGTCTAATTTTTTGTAGCTCTATCTTATATCCTAAGTAATTAATAGAATCTCCTCTTTGTATTTTTTCAGGAGCAATTTGCAGTCCCCAGAGAGGTAAAACTTTTTTTTACTTCTTCAAACATGCTTTCTAATGTATCTAACTTTGGATCAGCTAATAGGATATCATCCATATAGTGATAAATTATGGATTGTGGAAACTTTACACGAATTATCTCCAGTGGTTTCTGTACAAAGTATTGGCACAAAGTAGGGCTGTTTAACATTCCCTGTGGGAGGACCTTCCATTGATATCTCTTGACTGGCTGAGAATTGTTATAATTAGGTACTGTGAAGGCAAATTTTTCTCTATCATTTTCTTGTAAGGGTATGGTAAAGAAACAGTCTTTTAAGTCAATAACTATTATAGGCCATTCTTTGGGTAGCAGAGAGGGCAAGGACATCCCAGTCTGTAGGGAGCCCATTGGCTGAATTACTTTATTAATAGCTCTCAGATCTGTCAGCATTCTCGAATTACCAGACCTTTTTTTAATAACAAATACAGGAGAATTCCAAGGGCTGGTAGGTTCTTCAATGTGTTGAGCATTTAACTGCTCTTGACCCAGCTATTCTAAAGCTTGTAGCTTCTCTCTTGTCAAAGGCCATTGTCCAACCCAGACAGGTTTATTAGTTAGCCATTTTAAAGGTAAGGCAGTTGGTACTTCTGAGAGTTCAGCAGCAGTTGTGCTCTGTTTGTGAACAGCCTGACTGGATGGTGACTGTTTTTTATAGCGTGTTATGATATTATTCCTAGAAACATGCATTGGTTTGTATGCCCTTTCTGAGAGTGTAGGAATTTTAATCTGGGTATTCCACTGTTGTAACAGATCTGGGCCCCAAATTTACTGCTACATTTGCTACATATGGCTTCAGCCTTCCTCTCTGTCCTTCTGGCCCTATGCATTCAACCCATCTTGAACTCTGTTTTATCTGAGATAGGGTGCCAATCCCTAAAAGTTGGACATCTACCTCTTGAAGAGGCCAATTCGGATGCTATGATTTGGGTGTAATTACAGTCACTTCCGCACCTGTGTCTACCAGGCCCTCCAGAACCAGGCTATTAGTTCGAATTCTAAGCTTTGGTCTTTGTTCATTTATGGAAGTCTGCCAAAATATTTGTTTTATAGTGTTCTTTGTAAACTGTGATCCATCTATCAGAGCTGTTTCATCATCCATTGCAGTATCGGTTTTTACATTAGGCATTGGTTTATTCAGTTGTCTTGGAGAGGAATTTCTTCCGCAGTGTCTGGGAATGTTCGTACTACGTTTGATTTGGGGGCCTGCAAGAGGACCCTTGAGGCGTTTCCCGCCAGTAAAGGGTTGCCTTGTATATCTATTTTTGATCTGCACTCACTGGTCCAATGTCGGCCTTTGCCACATCTTCTACATAATCCAGAAGGTGGTTGGGGTGTCCTGTTTAGGCTATTTCTAAACGGAGTATTACTTCTAGGAGTACCCCACGTACAATTTTTACTTATATGACCTGGTGTACCACATTTAAAACATTTGGTACCACAGGGCCTTCTTTCACCTCTGGGATTTGTCTCTCCTATCCAAGCCTCATTACTGTAGTTAAGAGACTCAACACCATTAGTATACTGAATCCATTCTTCCAAAGGAGCTGATCTGATCTTTAATGGTGTAAGTATTCTTCTGCATTCTGCATTGGCATTGTCGAACGCCAAGGACTCAGTTAATACTTTTCTTAATTCTTTATCTGATAGAGCTTTTGTTATAGCTGTGTTCAGCCTTTGTAAAAAATCAGTGAAGGGTTCATGTGGTCCCTAAAATATCTTTGTGTATACCTCAGTTGGTGTTCCAGGTTCTGGAATTTTTTCCCAAGCATTT
Source organism: Peromyscus melanophrys (assembly GCA_902168415.1). Taxonomy (NCBI): domain Eukaryota; kingdom Metazoa; phylum Chordata; class Mammalia; order Rodentia; family Cricetidae; genus Peromyscus; species Peromyscus melanophrys. The sequence goes on along the minus strand of CABHPR010103834.1, from coordinate 21,662 downwards.
AGAGCTGTTGTACATCACAGGAATATTGTATGCTCATCATAACTAGCTTGTACATTCCTGTCAGTGAAACATCCCTCACCAAGTATTTGATCTTGGGAGATCACAAAACCTCTGGGTTTACCTTGTTGTTCTGAATTTTTTGCCTCTTCTCTCAACCAGCTTTTTCACTGTAACTGCTGGCTATATTCTAGAACAGCTGAAATTAACTGATGCCAGTCATCTGGAATGATTCTATGTGAGGTAGACCATGAATTTAACATCTGTCTTACATATGTGGAGTGTATCCCATACGTAACTACCGCTTCCTTTATATTTTTAAAATCCCTTGTTGAAATTGGTTGTAATGTATATGTCATATATGGCTCCGGGTGTGTGTCATCTGCTGACTTCTCATGGATGATAACACGATAAGCCATTGGATGAGAGCCATTTGGAGATGTTACAACCTCTACGGTCTTGCCCTTCTGCTTATTAGGTCCCTTGTCATGTTTACTGAGAGTTTCTTCTAGGGCTTGCAAATGAGCACATAGGGTCTGTTCTAGGGAGTGAACCTCCTCTCTTGCAAGGGACTCTAGATTTCTCATGGAATCATAGAAGTTTTTATGTTCCTCAGAAACACATGATTCCATGGACCTTATCTTATTAGTTAATGATAATCTTTCTTCCTTATATAGTGTCTGGTGAGTTAGTGTTCTGTCCATTAAATATTCACACTTATTGTCAATAAGATCAATTTTCGGTATAAGCCTGTTTTGTAAATCCTGATCAGCAGATTCCAGAGAAAGAATCTTTTTCTGTAAGCCTTCATTGCTATCTTTTAAAGCAGATTCCAGAAAGAGAATCTTTCTCTGTAAACCTTCATTGCTATCTTTTAAAGTCTGTATCAGTCCCAATAATGACTCATCTTTGTTCTTATTATTAAACCAGTGTTTGAACACTGTGTGAATTATTACAATGAATGCCAGGATGGTACAGGCCAAATATGCCTGAGGAAGGTCGTATATTTCCAGGAGAATGTCATTCATCATACAGACAAAAAAGTTTTTAAATTCTTGTGAGGTAATGTTGTCGGCCATATTACAAGAATTACTCAAAATTTGTTAGTCAATTTTAAGATATAAAATTATCAAGTACTTTTACTTGAATAAGACACTGCTTTGCCAATCTTACCTTTCTGGGGGTGTAGTAGGACTTTTCAGCCAGAAGGAGGCGTTGGGGTAGCGCTAAAGCAGGTCCTGTTGGATGCCTTGGCTGGCAGCGGAGTGAGCACCAGCAGCTGGCAGTTTTTCTGGTGACCCCCTGGAGCTTCAGGGGGTGGAGACTTCCAGGCCGCTCTAAGCCCCTCTCTGCCTCTACAGACAATAGGTCTGCCAGCAGGCATGGCTCCAAACCCCCGCCAGGGACAGGGGACAGTGCCCTGTCTATTTTAACTAGGTGAAACTGTGGAAGCCTCAGGCTAGGGAGGAGGGGGAACGCCCCACTCACAGGGATTTCGCTGGTCTGGGGCTAAACTTGCTGCAGAACTGAGACGGGTTAGTTCCTTTTCAGGAATGGAACCGTGTATGTTTTTCCTGGTTTTACGGAACTCTGCATGCGGTAACCTGCAGCTTCAAGCGCCCACCAGCTGGGGAGGAAGCTGAGGGCAGGAGCCACCCTGGCCTTTGGAATTTGCCCCATGTGAGCACCAGATATTGGTGAAATTATTAAGGCCACTCCACGTAGTTAAAAGGAAAGTTTATTAGTGGCGTAACTTACAAATGTAGGTCGCAAGGTCTGGGGAAGGTGTATCGCAGTCCAGCAGTGTTCTCTGGAGCTCTGCTTGGTCAACCTCCACTGTTCAAGGTCCAGGAACAGAGAGAGCTGGCCCATCTGGATCTCGGGTCTTCAGGGTCCTCTCTTGGCCCCGCCTTGTAGGTGTGACAGTTACCGAAGCCTCAGTGGGGTTTGGAACTTCCAGATCAAAGCTGGAATGGCTACCCACTACAGAAGTGTAATCCAAAGAACCCTGTCTTCCCTGAGTTGCTTTTGATCGTGGTGTTTCATCACATCAGTGATTACCCTGTTAAGTCACCTTCATTTTTTATTTAGTTTAAATTTTTATTACACTTTTTTAAAATTTTATATGTGTGCATGTATTGTGGCCCATGTGTAGGGGTTAGGCAACAACTTTGTGGAGTTGGTTCTCCCAGGGATTCAGCCTTGTTTAGCCTTTGCCGCATGGGCCTTCACCTGCTGAGCCATGTTCCTGGCTTGTCACTTGGGTTTTAGAGTTGGCGTACAGAGCAGTAGGTTTCATTATGTATCTCATACATACTTTGTTCTTCCTGGTCTTTTCCCACCCTTTCAGTTTGCTTCTTTCTGCTTTTGGAACTTGCATTCATTTACCTTCTTCCTCCTCAGGATCTCTGTCTTTGATAGACCCCTTTCTAGCAAACCTTCCCCTCCCCCCAGTATGTGTAAAAAGACTAAAATCTAGGATCTGCATATGGGAGAAAATGTAGTAGTTGACTTTCTGAGTCTGGGTTATCTTGCTTAACTCTATTGCATGTGCTTTCCTATAAATGTTAGGATTTCTGTTTTTTATGAGGCTGAATAAAATTCCATTGTGTACGTAAACCACATTTTCTTTATGTGTTTATCAGTTTACGAGACATCTAGGCTGGTTCACTTTCTTGGGTATTAACAAATATAGGGCATCACTAAACAGCTCTGTGATATGTAAATCTACTGTATAAGTCTCTCTCTATGTCTATGTTTCCACCATATGCCTAGAAAGATTATCTCTGAGTCAGGTGACAGTTCAGTTTTTTAGTATTTTGAGAAACCTGAACATTAATTTCCATAGTGGCTACACTTATTTCTCTGCTGGCACTAGAGGGGTTACTCTCCCCATGTCAGTATGTTTTTGTTCCTGTCCTCTTCCTGTTAGCCATTCTGCCCACGGAGCATTGGAGTCTCAGAGCACTGTTGTATTATTTCGCAAATGCCTAAGGTTGTTGGACATTTTATTTCAAATATTTAGTCAATGTATTTCTTTAAAATAATGTATATTATTATTATTACTATTATTGTTACTTTATGTGTATGGGTTTTGCCTGCATGTATGTCTGCACTGTGTGCATGCAGTGCCCCTGGAGACCAGAATAGCACCATGGATCCCCTGGGCATGTAGTCATACACAGTTGTGAGCTGCCATTGTGGGTGTTGGGTACTGAACCTGGGTCCACAGGAAGAACAGCTCTTAACTGCTGAGCCATGACTTGAGCCCTGTTGTTTTGAGAATGTCTATTCAGTATTAATTGGGAGATTTTATTTTATTTTTTTTGTTTTTCAAGACAGGGTTTCTCTGTGTAGCTTTGCACCTTTCCTGGAGCTCACTTGGTAGCCCAGGCTGGCCTCGAACTCACAGAGATCCTCCTGCCTCTGCCTCCCGAGTGCTGGGATTAAAGGCGTGCGCCACCACCGCCCGGCTAATTGGGAGATTTGTTTTCTTTATATATTGTAGACATTCGTTAGGCTCTGTCTCATGTCTGAGGGAGACCAGCTCCCTCCTACTCCCCCAGAGTACTCTTGAGCAGGGAGAGACGAGGAATCTCTTTCATTCCTAGGTAACGCGCTTCTCTCCTAGAGCTTCTCTTCTTGCTTTTTGTGTTTTGACTGTGATGTGTTTGTTGTAAAGAGGTTGTTTCTGATCCTGCTTTGAGTTTAAATGCTTCCTATGTTTTCTGTCATTGTTTCTACAAATCTGAAACTATTTTCTGGTATAATTTCATTGAGTAGGTTTACCATGTTTTAGTTGAATTTCAACTCCTGTACGGTGGCTGTTTGGTCTCTTGATTGTGTCATGGCACTTGGACCTTCTTGTCACATTCACTTGTTTCCTTTTTGACTTTTGGGTATAGTGTTTTCTCTATCTTGTACTCCATCCTTGATTCTTATCCTGGTGAGTCTGTTAATAATGTTTTTCACGTTTCTACTTTTTTTCCCTTCAAAAATCTCAATTTTCTTTAGAATTTTCCATGTTCCTGACTTCCTCATTCATAGTGCTCATTTTCTCCCCCATTCTGTTGACCTCTGCATGTTTGTGGGTGACTGTCCTCTCCAGGTCATGGAGTGAATCTATGTTTATTTTTATTCTCTTGAGGTTAATTTATCCTTTTTACTAGTAAACTATTGGAGGCTTTGTTTGCATATGTGAGTGAGTTGATTTTGATCTTTTGGGAGGAGTCAGGTTGCCTTGCTCTTCCCGTTTCTGTATTGAGATTTGTGCATCTGTTTTCAGTGTGTCCTTTGCAGTTTAACTTGGGGTCTTCTCCCTCAGAGCCTCTGCTTGAGGGTTAGCCCCTCCTCACTGAGACTTCATCCTTCCTTCCTGTACCAGGAGCCCCCGTGGGAGCAGTATTTGGCTCTTCAGCTGTTCTGTCACGGCTTTGGTGAATTTTCAAAGCTTATTATTTTCGGTCTCTCTTATCTGACTTAACCTCCTTCCCCAGGTCATGAAGAGAGCCATCTTACTCAGGAATGTCCTGGTTTTTGTCTGGTGTTCCCTTGGTTCTCTGTTTAGTTTCTACCTTTGTAAGTTTTTTTTTTTATGACTAATGTTTAAGTTTTTGAAAGTCTGAAAATATCTGAATGGCAGATTTCACATAGGAAAGCACCACTCTCCAACTAGTTTCAAGTTCTTGTTGGAAGACAATGGCATTTGAGTAGTAGGTGATGCTGCTTTTTGCAGTGGCTTCTGGTAGCGCACTTGGTGGCTGACTTGGAATGCACAAGGGGCAAACTCTAGGCTCTAGGGTCTAGTCTCAGATATTTTCTCTCTACTATCACTGTGGGAACAGAGACTTGTTTTCTGCTTTTAGATTTCCCTAGGATCAGTCTAGTAATGGAACAATAGATCCCCCTCTTTTGATACTTTGTATTTTGTCACACAGTGACCACTAAGCCTAGCTAACCTTAAACTTGTGGTCTTCCTGCCTTAACCTCCAGGTACATTGGATTACAGGACTGTGCCACCATGGCTGGCTTCATCTTTGGTTTTTGGGATAGGTCTTGGTGTATCTCCCAAGTGCTGAGATTGGAGGCAGAGCCTCTGCTGGGCTTGTGACTGACTGTAATTATTCCTGATAGCTCACTTTAAATCTTAGTTCTGCCCTTCTGTTGTTGCTGTGTGTTAAATATGTGGCCTGGTTTGTATGCTGTGACCTGCACAATTTAGGGATTAGGCTTAGGGATTGTGTTGGTTTAAAAAATGATAAGAAGCAGCGCTGGTTACTGTGCAGAAAGGTCATGAGGCATGAGCCATGACAAAACTCAGTATCAGCTTTATTGAGGGGTGGGCAGGACAGAATAACCAGGCCTGGGGAAGAAGCATATGCAGAGAAGAGAAGAGAAGAGAAGAGAAGAGAGAGAGAGAGAGAGGGAGGGAGGGAGGGAGGGAGGGAGGGAGGGAGGGAGGGAGGTGAGGGAGAGGAGAACAGAGAGGAAGAAGGAGTCTGTGTCCAGCTTTTTAAGGACTCCCGTGAACATGTGCAGGTGGGCTTACAGAGCTACGCCACGCATGCGCCCATGCCACACGCACGTAATCACCAATGTGCACTAATGACGTAAGACGAAAGACCCCTTGCTTAGCTGCTGAACTGTGCTTGTGTGGGTATGCAGCTGGAATGGAGGCAGAATCCTAACAAATTAACCTCACTGGAGTGATGGGCAACAAAGAACCATCTATAGGTTCAGAAAACCTTAGAGTTGGTGGGCAGAGGGCATTGAAGACGATGCCTTTCACCTAACACCTTAGAAAGTGCTTGCCACCTCCCTTGTTTATTGCCTTCAGTTAGCTTAGAACTGTACTACCCAATGTTTCAAACATGAGATTTTGGGTGGGAATCGGAAAGACTGCAGTGCTTTGGAGCACTAGTAACGAGGGCTGTCTAAGTCTGACTCAAAGGCACACACAAGGCCTATACAATCCTCAGGACAGGGTTGAAGGGTAATAAGATAGTACCAGTGCTCATGACTTTGAGATTTAAAACTTGCTGCTCTGTCCATATGTGTATCAAGTAGAAATTAGAGTTTCATGAAAAAGTATTTACCTTTATGTGATTGACGCACTCATATTTTCTATTTTGTTTAAAAAGGGATCTGACTTGGCTGGGTATAGTGCTGCATGCCTATAATCCTAGGATTTGAGAAGCTGAGGCAGGAGGACTGTGAGGTCTAGACCAGCCTGAGCTGCACAGTTAGACTTCCCCTACCCCGATGTATGGCCGATTAAGTTTGTTTCATGATGTATACCAATTGGTTGAGTTACACAGTTTGAAAAACAGAATGAGTCTTGGAGTAATGGGAAGATAGAACGAGTTGGAAGCTAGAGAATGTTAGGTTCCAGGTTAACCATCTTAAGTCATTCCCTTGTCTCTTTTTGCATCCATAAATTGGAAATAACATATTTACATACACATACAACATAGCTAAATTTTGAGGGGTACATAAATACATATAAAGTGCTGAGACACATTAGGAACGGTGTATTTAATAATTAGAACTTGTCTGTTATTGTTCATTTTGTTATCGTCCAGCTATAACTGCCATTTAAACATGAATCTTTTCTTTTGGGGTGTAATTGTTTCCCCTATAGAAATATACAGATAAATCTGTTGTGCTTTGTGAGAAGGATGTTCCTGTATTAGAAATATGAGGAAGTCAGTGTGAGAATTGAAGGTGTGGTATCTTTCCAGTTGTCTCCAGCTCACAGGTCCATAGGTAGCTAAGGAAAAATGGGGTGCCGTCACAACTGGGAGATGTGTGCAGCAATAGCTGGTGCATTCCCATGGTGGCTTTATCATGAGCTCTAGAACAGGGTCTGCTTAGGGTCTGACTTCTCTGTGTTCTGAGCATGTTCTCTGAAGCCTTTGCTTCTGATGGTTTCTAGACACCCTTCTGATGAGTTGAGGTTCTGACTATCTTTTTATGCGTCTCTGCTCTTGCTTCTCTTGTAGGTCACTAGTATTAAGCTTAGTTGTTCAGAACATTTGAGTATTTTTCTGTGGTTCAAATTAAAAATGTAAAAAAGTCTATGCAGTAAAGGGGCTTCCACACCAGTTCCCAGGGCCTTGGTTTACTTCCTGCAGCAAGCTGTGCTGTTAGTTCTTGAGAGCCCTTCCGGAGGTGATGGTGTCATATACAAGAGTATAAGATGTTCTTTCAACTTTCTTTCTTTCTTTTTTTGTTTTTTTTCAAGTTAAAGCTTTATTGTAAGGAACTTGAGAAACAAAACAAAAACATGCCCCAAGAGATTAGCCTGACAGTCTGTATATCTAAGTGAGTTTCTATACAGTTAGAACAGCTGTTTTGGAGCTCTGGAACTTCACATTGGCTTTTACATTTTCACTCTCAGAGATATTTTTATGCACTTGTCCATAACAAAAACAAAAAAATATGTGACAGGGTTAAAGTTAGAAAGACAATTAGTTTTATATCCTCTTTCATGACTTGTAGCCTTTAAAAAAAAAACTTTATTATACACAGTTTTGCCTATCAACCTTTCTCCCTTTAGCTTAATAATATGTTAGGATCAGGCCCATAAGTGCAACTGAAAGCTGTGTTTTTATTTTTTTGACTAGATATGTAGTATTGCCAGGCCTATATTACTGTACATGTTATCTTGTTCATTTTGATAATGTTGCCATGAATAACATTGGGAACAAGTTATTTTAGTGAGTGTGAGCACATTTTGGAGGATAAATTCACTGAAATTTTAATCAAAATCAAAACAAATATATGTGCTTTTGCATTTGACTGTCAGGTGCCTTCTCCCTGGAGATTCTGTGATTGGCACTCTACATGCAAGTATCGTGTACATGTGACCCTGATGTTTAACAAACTGGAAGATAAAGCTTGGATCATATACAAAAGAAGACAGGTTTCACACAGTTGAAAAGACCTTTGTAACTGCTGATCCAGTCAAGTCTCCAGCCTCTGGCTTACATCCTCTCTCTGTTTCTTACTTGAAATGAACCTGAAGCCCAAATGCTTACCTGTGATTCATTTTGCTCAGCTATACACCCGAGAATCATGTAAATTACATCAAAAGTTCTTTGTGAAATCTTTTTTTTCCCCCCTTTTAAGATGAGGTGTCAGGCTTGGGCTTGTCTGGAGTTCCTTATACAGCCCAAGAAGACAGTGAGTTTGTGGTCCTCCTGTCCCACATCCTGAGTGTTGGGGTTATAGGCATGCTCTGTCTGTGTGGTCCATCAGATCACACTCAGTGCACACTGGGCAAGCACTGCCAACTGAGTTACAGACCTTAGTGAAATCTTCATTTGCTTTCTCTTACCAGGAAGATTAAATACCATTTATGTTTTAACTTTTATCATTTTTATGTTCCAAAAATGCTTTATTTCCTGCACCCATGTGAAACAGGATTGTTTCCTCTTATGGCTCTCTCTTTATATAAATAAGGTACGAGTTGTAATGATTTTCTTCATTGAATAACACCCCCCCCCC
>CABHPR010103834.1:0-13057 GCA_902168415.1 Peromyscus melanophrys | reverse complement strand
CTCTCTCTCTCTCTCTCTCTCTCTCTCTCTCTCTCTCTCTCTCTCTCTCTCTGATGGCTTAAAGGTGCAGAAAGCACTAGAAGTGAAAAGTATGAAATACATGGAGCTGGTTTCAGAGGGTGGTGACCGCTGCCTAAGTTTGAAAAAAGGTGGTGAATCTGCATCATGGACATAAGATTTTCAAAGTACTTGATTGAATTTACAAAAAACAATTGAATTACATACTAATTTATAATTGTCCACTTCAAGTAATACCAAATGAATATTAATTTTACAATTTTTATTTTCATATTTGTAACAATATTTTCAGTGTTTTGATAGCTTTATAGATGTCATGAACAATTGCCACCAATTAAGGACGATTTTGCAGCCCTACACTAGCATCTGAAATATCACTAAACCATACTTTCCAAGCTCCTTAAATTGTTTTTAAGGAGTCCATTTGAGCTGAGTTTTCCACAGCTATTTCTTCAGTGTTAGAACTGGGAGCATGAAACATAATCAGGGCTGGTGAGATGGCTGAGCAGCTAAAGGTGCTTGCTGCCAAGCCTAATGACCTGAGTTGGATTCCTGGAAGCTACGTAGTGCAAGGAGAGAACTGACTCCCATAACTCTCCCTCTCCTATGTTGACACACACACACACACACACACACACACACACACACACACACACACACACACACACAGGTAAAAAAAAAATCTTAAAAACTATAAGTAGTAGACACATATACAATAATAAAAATGTAAAAGTATTTGAAATACTACTGTAAATAATAGGTAGGCCCTTATGTTCTTTCACAGTGTACAATGGGCAGACAGGCAGATAAGATATTAAGCAGTTACCTACAGATGTCACAGAGTGATTGTAATGCATGATACTGCAAATGAGATAATTTTTAAACATTCAGGGCTCTTGAATCTTTTGTGCTTTCTGTGATATTAGCTATACCATTGAAGAATGATTCTTCTTCTGAAGGGAATTTGTGGGAACTGGGCACACAAATTGAACCTTTGTAGTACTCGAGCAGCAGCATGTTGAGACAGGCTACAGCAAAGGGGTGTTTGCCTATGTTTTGAGACAGGGCTGTAGCTTGGCTGGCCTAAAAAAAACCACAATGTCACCCAGTCTGGCCTCAAACTCTAGACCCTTCTGTGCCCTCTTTCCCAGTGCTGGGATAAAAGACATGTGCTGTCAGGCTTATTTATTTTAATTAGGGGTGTGTGTGTGTGTGTGTGTGTGTGTGTGTGTGTGTGTGTGTGTGTGTCTGTCTGTCTGTCTGTCTGTCTGTCTGTCTGTCTGTCTGTCTCCCTGGCTGGTGGAGAACACACTTTGTATTCAGGCTGGCGTTAATTTTACAGAACTCCTGAGTGATCAAATTAAAGTTACCAAGCCCCACCCAGAGGTATTTATTGCATCATGTCTTGTCAGTGACACATTAATCTTGAAAACAAATGACCTTTTATTTTACACAAATTCATTTTTTAAGATAACTGTAGGTTAATTGACCCGCTGAAAAAGTTTGTTGTGCTTGTTAAATGGAGGTTTTGAGCTACCCATTCTGGCGTTCTTACAATTCAATGTTAAGTACAGTCATATGGAAAGGGTTTTATTTGGTTTTTTTCTCTTCTAAGTTTCATCATGATTTTTTTTTTTTTGTTGTTGTTGTCCTTCTGGGATGCAGTCAAGGACACATTACTGTAATTGTATGCTGAGCACACTGTTCAGTGTTGGGAGGTTGTTCTCGGAATCCTAAGGCACCATGTTCAGTAGGTGAGATGGACTGCCTAAGCATATGAAACAGATTGTTATCAACATCTTAAAGTGTTTGAAGGTGCTAAGTTTAGTGAAGCTCACAGGAGTGGGGAGGGTATTTCTAGCTGTGGGAATCATGGAGGACAGACCCAAGGCATCTCTCGGGTATGTCAGTAGTTAACATGCCAGTTGGAGCAGACAACATTGAGAAAACCTGGACAGTGTAAGCTTCTGGGTTTAAAAACAAATGGTCTCTCTTTTTTTAAATCAAATTTCTAGATGTACAACAAAAGATTGATAACTTTCTTACAAGAGATGTTTAGAAAAAGAAAGAGCCTGCTGCTAACACTAAGATACTACTGGAAAGGGCTGAGTCTCACAGCTGTACCTTCCTGGGGTTCAGGACATACTATGAATAAAGCAGCAGTGTCTCATGTGTTAGGTTTCATCTTTCATTTGGTTGTTTTTGTATATTGAAGCAGTTACTTGTTTGTCCAGTAAATACAATGGAAATCTTACTATAGATGAAGCAGGTAGTAGGCACTCACAGATTTTCTCCATTCCTTCTCCAGTTGATCTGTGTTTAGTCTTGAGGACTCAAGAATGAGATAAGTAGATAATTGTAAAATGTAGCTGAGCCTGATGTGAATGTTTGGTTCACAGTTGACAGACCCGTGATTTGTGCTTAAGGAACAAATTCAGTAACAACTTTGTTGTCCTGATAAGTGTAGATAGATCTCTTGTGCTCAGATCTGTCAGAAGAAGGCTAAGTGGTTCCTGGTTGCTGTCACCAGAGGTTCTGACACTTGGCTGGTTGGGCAGCCTTTTTCAGCCTCCATACACGTCTGAGGTAGGTGGAGACAAAGATACAGGTCAATAGGATGAGTTGTGGGTGAATGTAGTCACCATATGGTGAGTTGGAGATCCATACGGTGGTCCGTGGAGGCACACACTGAATTCTGACTTCTGTAGCCCTTGTGAGAACTTCAGAAGGTCTTCAGTGATTCGTGACATCCTCAGTTGCCTGGCGTGGTGGGTGCTGTGCCATTGGCTGTGTTTCCAGTCCTATAGTATGTAGCTGTGGTCTCCTAAAGTTCCACTAACTAATCATTCAGTGTGGTCTCTTTCTTGGTAAATGCTGCCTGGAAGGGCTCTAGGTTGGTCCTTGGGGCATACACCCTTTGATCAGGTTATAAATAATTTCAGTCTATACCTTGAACACACTACACAGGGCAGTTAGTTCAAGGCCAGGATTTGGCCTTACACTGGACTAGGGATCTTCATGGCTGCTTAATATTTATTGCTGGGCAGGGGGTCACTGAACCTGAACTCCCTACCCCAGCCATCAGAAGTCCTTCTGCTTCAGGTTTGTTGGTTTTTCTCCCTTCTGGCTGGTTGAGCTGCAGCCAGTACCTGGACTTGAGGGAGACAGCTGTGTGTAGTGTGCTGAATGTGTCAGAGCAGTGTCACCAGCAGTCATTGAGGGTGTGTCTTGTGGATGGCCAGCTGGGGCTTAACTGTGCCTGAACAAATGGACGTAAAACCAGTGCTCCCCACTGCAGGTCGTGGAGTGCTTTTACGACTTCCACCACAGCAGAAGGTACTTCTCAGATTGAGTCCTCAGTAGTAGCATTTAATTTTCAGGGACTTTTACAAAATGTAGACATCGCTGGCCACGCCATTCTCCCCCTCACACACACACTTTATTTCTTTATTTTGATACTCTTGGCATACCTACTTAGGTTATAGGTGTGATCACTGCGCATACCCATACTAACCTAACAAAAGCTCCCACCCCCCAAATATAATATCCTTATTGATTCTTTGGGAATTTCACATCGTGCACCCTGATCACTTCTCAGTTCTTCCATGTCCACCTCCCCTTGTGACCCCCCAAAACAAACAAACAAACAAACAAACAAACAAACAACAAACAAACCAAAGTCCAGTTTGTGTTCTTTGTGTACTCGTTGGAGCATGGTCAGACTTTCAGTGGCCTGCCCCTTAGATAGAACTGAGTGCTTTCCCTCCCGGAACTCTGCTAGATCCATCAGTTGTGGAGAGCTTCAGTGTCCTTATAACATTTTTAAGGGTTCTCTTCCATGGCTTCCTGTTTAGGCTGCTACGTTTTTATGGGGGAGTGGTTGGGGTGGGAATAGGGGTTGTCAGAGAAGCCTTCCATGTTTCTCTTTCTCAACTGCGTCTGCAGTCATCGATACCACAGGTAGCTTCCTTGCGCTTTACAGTCATGGGCTTCCACATGGTTCTGGCAACAACACAGACCACGAATATGGCTCCCAGCTACAGTGAGACCACAGACCCAGACAAGGCCCTTGGAAGCAGCCTGGACCATGGACATCAACATGGCCTCAGGTGGCAGTGCAGGCCACTTAGTATGGCCCCAGATGGCAGCATGGCTGGCAGATATCAATATGGCTTCAGGCTGTGGCCAAGCCATTCTTAAATTCTGTATTGCAGCATGTGGCTTTTGGAGATAGGGTCTTAACTATGTAGCTAGTGGTACCTCATTAGAGTTTTTACTAAGTTCTCCTAAAGCCGGGTCAGACATTGACAGATCTGCAGCATGTTGAGTTAAGGTGTTCTTGCCACAGTTGTTGCTCACTTTTCCAAGAGGATTTTTCTTCCTTCCTTCCTTCCTTCCTTCCTTCCTTCCTTCCTTCCTTCCTTCCTTCCTTCCTTCCTTCCTTTTCCCCCTTTTGTGGTTTTTCGAGACAGGGTTTCCCTGTGTAGCTTTACACCTTTCCTGGAGCTCACTTGGTAGCCCAGGCTGGCCTCGAACTCACAGAGATCCGCCTGCCTCTGCCTCCCGAGTGCTGGGATTAAAGGCATGTGCTACCACCTCCCAGCCCCAAGAGGGTTTTCTTGTGAGCCTTTTCCTTCTGAATTAGAACTTGAGAGCTTCCCTTTATCGTTGCTCCACCTTATTGCTGCTCCACCTTGCTTCCTCTACTGCGTAGAGACTGAAAGCCAAGGCCATTGGCTTCTCTGTGCTCTCGGCTGCATAGTCAAGCTAGCTAGTTTTGTCGATCTTGTTAGACAACAGTGGGTGAGTATGGACTCCAGCTACGCGTTGGGGTATCACTCACCATCCTGTACTTCAGAGCTGGTGGGCCCGCTAGATTGGCTATATTGTTTCCAATGCAGTGTGGCAATAGTATTGCCTGGTCCTTGCCTTCCTAAACCCATTACACTGTGTGCTCACCTTGCCTCTCACGGTGAGCTTTTGTATCCAGAAGTATGTTCTGAGGTGATAGTTTGACCTGTATCAAGAACAGTAACCCAGCATCATAGATTCTAGTAGGAATGGTAGTTTCTTTCAACAGCATTTCTCCCTTTTGTCTGAAAAGGAAAATCTTTAACATAGTGAAACTATATTCAATAAGAATAATTATTAAGTAAGAATTACATTTGCAATATCCATTCTATTTGTATTTGGCAAATTCAGAGAAAATACTCCAGTATTTATCCTATCTTGGTGATTCCAAAGTTTTGTACCTAATTTACCTTCTATCATAACTAAGGAAAACTGTAACTATAACTATCTAGTCTTCAACTCCATCAAAGACCCCAGAAGGATATAATATTACCTGAGTGAACAGGAAGTGGTGTGCAATCCACTTCCAAAACTATAGAAACGACAGAGACATCTGGCTGCCTGAACAGTTACCCAAGGTTCCTCTGTAGTGTTGGGGCATCCATCTTCGGCCTGCAGGCCTAGAATACCTGGTGAAGCAGGAATTTTGAAGGACTGTCCCGCCTTGTCTTGGCAAAGTTCGGCAGTCTTTTTCCTTTATGTCCTGCATGTCCAGTTTGGATGGTATACTATTAGCATTCGAGGCAAGGATAATTTCATGCCCAAATGGCTAGCTCTGCCACAATGAAAGCAAACTCCATATGGAGGTTCTTTGACACACATCATCCTTTATGAAGTAGATTGGTGCTGTCAGGAGCAGATGTGTCTCACTGTCATGAGAAGCCTTAGGTTATTAAGCATCTTAAATGCCATGTTCTGTAGGTCTCTGAAATGTTCAAAGAGAATCTATCTACCTAAAATATATCTATTTAACCTTGAAGACATACTTGACTACAAGCTTGATTATTATAGATGACTAACTACTAACCCTCATTTCTTAATTAGACATATTTTTAAATGAGCTGCGTGAGCACGATACCCCAAACAAGAGAAACACACATACAAAAATAATGTTAAATTTGTATCAGTATACCAAAATCCATACCAATGCAAAATATTTGACCTTAATAGTTGTCTTTTTATTCTATATTCCTGTATACCCCTAAATGATGACAAACATTCGTAACCCACTGAATAATCAAAAATCACCCGCCCACCTTTGGGGACTGTGGACGCTGTGTTCTCTAGACTGCTTCCTATTGTCTGAAGACGATGGCATCTCCAGAGGACCTTGAGACAACTGAGGCAATGGCCAAGTCCTAAGAAAACTAGTTGTAACATTTGGTTGTCTAGTCTCCCATGTGGAGGGATCAGTATGTATGTTACCTCTCTTGTAGTTTTCCTTGTTTTTTTCTTTATGTCTGTAGCCAAGATTTTCATTGGTTCTCCCCTGATGAAACCTGGTGTCTTTGAACCTGGAAGGAATCCACAGCCTTTTGTTTCCTGTGGAAGCAAAAGCATAACCTCTCCTCCAACACAATACAGTTTTCTGAATTACATTTTAAAGTTAAGGCATCCCTAAAGTATCTAGGCTGGTTTAATTCAGCAGTCCCTTTTACAGTTCAGTGGTTCTTAGCAGCTGTTGTTTGCTCATCAGCATTCAAAAAATTCAAAGTCAACACAGCACCTTACAGGATTCAGACTATGTATTTCCCATCTTTACATGGCTTTCTTCCCTTTATATTACTTTACTCTCTCTTTAAAGACTTGATTATTTTTAAGCTATTTATTTTTTTCTGTGTCTCTACCCATTTTCTTTTCTTTCTTAAGCACCTACACACATTTTAAAACTGTACTCTTTTTAGAGGTAGGTTCCTGATGTGGAATAATGCTCTTGTACACTGTAAAGATTTGTCCCATTGCTTTAATAAAACACTGATTGGCAGTAGCCAGGCAGGAAGTATAGGTGGGACGACCAGACTAGGAGAATTCTGGGAAGAGAAGGGCAGAGTCAGGAGTTGCCAGCTAGACGCAGAGCAAGCAAGATGAGAATGCCAGACTGAGAAAAGGTACTGAGCCATATGGCTAAACATAGATAAGAATTATGGGTTAATTTAAGTGTAAGAGTTAGTAATACGCCTAAGCTACCAGCTGAGCATTTATAAGTAAATATTAAGCTTCAGAGTCAGTTATTTAAGAAGCAGCTGCTGGGTATTTGAGAACAGGGTATTTGGAACAGGCAGGTGGGAGAGAAACTTCTGCCTACAGGTTCCCCTACCCCCTTCTGGGATGTACCCACTTTACTGTACACCTGTAGCATTCTCTGACTGCAGGAGCCAAACTTTAAACTCACTGCATGGCTTTGCACTGGCTGTTGGCTCTGCCCCCCTTGGGTCTGTGAGAGCTGAGCTTTATGCCCTGTGGTCCTGGCCAAGGGCTGCATTTATTCTGGGGCTGCATTTAATTGCCCAAGCTCTAGGAAGCTGGTGCCTGCACTATGGCAGGTGTTTTTACTTAGCTTGTTTCTGTTTAACATGCCGGCTACTCAAGTGATCACTGTGTCACAGAGCTGTGCCTCTGAATGCTGTGAGCACCAAGCTATTAGGAAGTCATGTTGGTTTTTTCTTTTTTTCTCTCCCCCAACCCCCAAACTTTCTCAGGCCCTATGTAGAAATACATGCCCAATGTTGTACACTACATGTAGCAGGCTTTCTTGGACATGGAGACTTAATATTAATTATGAATGCTCAGGCTTATCTTAGGCTTGTTTCTCCTTCCTTCCTTCCTTCCTTCCTTCCTTCCTTCCTTCCTTCCTTCCTTCTCTCTCTCTCTCTCTTTCTTTCTTCCTTCCTCTTTTTAACTTAAATTAACCCATTTCTATTAATCTGTGTGCTACTCTGAGGCTTGTTTACTTCACTTACATCCTGTCCATCCTGCTTTCCTGCTTGCTTTGTGTCTGTCTGGCCCCTGACTGTCTGGCTCCCATTTTCTTTCTGCCCACCAGCCCTACCTATGCCTCTTCTATCTAGCTATTGGCTGTTCAGCTTTTTATTAGACCAATTAGGTATCTTAGGCAAGGTAAAACAGCAACACATCTTTACATAATTAAACAGGTAACAACACATTAAGGCTATCTGTTCTGTGCTTTGCACCAGGATCTTATTATTAGGCATGGCACTTAGGGTTGGTGAAATAGGAACCTGCCCTTCAAGTATTTTATAAACGTTGATGAATTGTTTCTTGCTCTATATTGGTCATGTATATAATGTTGTGAGGAGATGGCTTGTAGACTGTTGGCTTAGGAAGTCCCAAGGGGCTTTCTGTTTGAGAAGCTGCATCCCTGTTCTCTTATTTGTGATATTTGATATAACAAATTTTAAAGCTTGTGGAAGTAAAGGTAATTTGTTTGGCAGCACTAGTAAATGACCTTGAAGAAAGTGGCTCATCCTGAAATACAGATGCAGTCCATAGGCCAAAGAGTTCTTTAGACATGTTGTTTCTGTGCTCTGTGCTTGGTCTGGAGTGTTAGGACACTCAAGCCACCTAAGTATGATATTGGTTCTGGAGCAATGGGAAGCACAGCACAGCAAGTACCCTTGCCAGTTCAGAACAGTCTAAACAATCTATCCTATGGTGATTAAGAAACAGAGACAGAGTACCAGTATCTCTTCCTCTGTAGGACTTCCTGCTGCAGGGCCTCTGTGCTCCCTTTTGTTAACCATTTGTCCTACACATCTATTTACAAATGTGTTAGTCAAGGTTCTCTAGAGCAGTGGTTCTCAACCTTCCTAATGCTGTGACCCTTTAATACAGTTCCTCATGTTATGGTGATCCCCCAACTAAAGAATTATTTCATTGCCACTTCATAACTGTAGTTTTGCTACTGTTATGAATTGTAATGTAAATATCTGATGTGTAGGATATTTGATATGATACCCCTGTGAAAGGGTTGCTTGACCCTCAAAGGGATGGTAATTTACAGATTGAGAACCACTGCTCTAGAGAAACAGACCTTACAGAATGAATATGTATGTATTTATGTATCTATCATCCATCCATCCATCCATGGGGTTTATCAGAATGCCTTACAGACTATGGTCCAACTAGTCTGACAATGACTGTCTACCAATGGAAGGTTCAAGAATCTAGTAGAGTTGTTCAGTCCACAAGGCTGGATGTCTCAGCTGGTCGTCAGTGTGTGCTGAAATCCCAAAGAAGTCGGCTCTAATGCCAGTGAAGGAAGGAATGGACTTGTCAGTGAGAGCAAGCTTCCTTCTCCCAAGTCTTTTATATAGGCTGTCAGCAGAAGACTTGTCTCGGATTAAAGGTGGATCATCCCACCTCAAAGATCTGGATTAGAAGTGTTTTTTTCCCCACTTCAAAAGATTTAATTAAGGAAAAAAAAAATCCTCACAAGTATGCCCGCCATTTGGATTTTAGTTAATTCCAGCCATCACAACAAATAAGGCCATAGTTAAACAGGAATCAAGCCACTGATTGGAGAGGGGAGAGATCAGCCACCACAGCTGACCATGGGAGGTTGAGTTTCTGGGGATAGAATTATTTGGTATATTACTTACTTTTCTGTTGCTATGATAAAACATCACAGCCAAAGGCAACCTAAGGAAGAGAGTGTTTATTTAGGCTTGCAGTTGTAAAAGGACAAGAGCCCATCATGGTAGGGATGGCAGGAGCAGGAAGATGAGAGGTCATGTCTCAACCACATACCAGAAACTCAGCGTGAACTGGAAATGGTGAGGCATTAAACTCCCAAAGCCTGCCCTGTATTGACAGCCTCTTGTGGTAAGCCTGCACCTCCCCATAGCTTCTTCAAATAGTACCAAAAATTGAGGAGTAGGTGTTGGAATAATGCATAAGTCTATAGAGAACATTTTTATTCAGAGTACCATGTTTGGATTTGTTGTTGAGTATTGACATGTGGGACTACTGCAGTTTGTCTGTCTGTCTGTCTCTCAACTTGATTATCAGCAGCCTGGTGTGATGGCTCATAACCTCTAATCCCAGCACTTGGGTGGCTGAGGCAGGAACATTGCCATGAATTCAGGGTCACACTGGGCTACATAGTGAGTTCAAGGCCAGTCTGGTTTACAAAGTAAAAAAATGTGTCTGGAGAAACCAGCCAGCCAACGAGGTAAACAAGCAAAACTCCAACTTCATTATTGGAATTCGCTGAGTTGTTCCTGTTTCTCAAGCTGGCGTTTAGGGCTGTTCTCGCTGCCGGCAGTGCACCCAGAGGAGCATGTATGATGTGTACATTTAGTTCATCTTCACGAAAATAGAGACCATCAGCTGTTCTCACTTCTGCTGTTAGCAGCTAAAATCTTGTGTGGCCTCTTGTCCTCATTCAGTAAACAGCTAGCTATTTGGTGAGTGAACAAGAAAGTGTGGTATTTCACAGCATAATGTGATAACCTGACAAAATACTCTGCAGATAGCTTTTTTTGAAGCCCCAGAGTCTATCTTCTAACTCAGACTCTCACCGTGTCTTTAAGAGCTTGTTTTAAAACAATGAAATTATTTTGAGTGTTTCAATTTTGTCTAGGAATATAGTTTTGATAAAAGTAGAAAGTACCTCATTAGGTCATTTTGAGTTATTAGCTTCTGTACTCAGGGAAAAGCATTTGTTTGTGCAGGATGAACTGGCAAGATTTCAGTACCTAGGCTATAGAAGTAATGAACCCATGGAATGAAGCAGTGAGGAGCCTTCCCTTTCTCCCTTTTTCTTTTCCTGTTTTTTGAGGCTGGGTCTTTCTGTGCTCAAGGCTGTTCCTGAATTCCTGATCCTCCTGTCTCAGCCTCCTAAGTGCTGGGATTATAGGCATGTACCACTGCTCCAGCATCTCAGTGAACTTTTGCCAAATGAAGAGTGACTGTTGAATGCTCTACAGACTCTGAAGAAATGAAGTAATTCTGAAGTCTCAGAAGCTGGATGCGCTCCTATGTCTTGGCTGGAGTGCAGACACTTTCGTACTGCCTTAGTTAGGGCAGTCACTACTTTACACTTCTGCAAATAAACCCTGAGTTTCTGGCTGGTAATAATGTATAAGCTAGTAGGGGAGGGAGGGCAAGCCACAATTTATACTCTATTAAGAAATATATAGATGGCTATTGGCCCTAGACTCCTGGTTTCAATTTGCTTACTATCTTGCATAGCAAAAACGTGCAGCAAGTTAATGGATCAGAATGCCTGTTGGCTTTGGTTGGCATGCGCCTAGGCATTGAACCCATTCTCCCTTTCACTTTGCTCCTCTGTCCTGTGAAAGAAAGAGCCAGTTTTGCCTTATGCTTCTTCCCCAGTGATGTGTGAAGTGGAATTTATTAGCTTTCCAGGTGGGACTTTCAGGTTTCTTTCAAATTTGAGTAGTCTCTCTACTGGAGGAATTTGAAGTTGGACTGGATCGGTTTGTTAACACCCTGGTTACTGGTGAAGATGCATACTCTCAGAGCTTGGATGTACATTTAGTTTGCCCCGGTGGCCAGCATCTCTTGACTAGTGAGTGCTTACATACGGAAGGCGCTGCCTTAAGTGAGAATCTGTAAGTTGGTTCCTGTTAATGTTTTAAAATTATTTTGATGTTACGTGTATATGAAATAGGCAGTATTCAGAGTGCTCTGGGTGACTATCAAGACCAAAATAAAAGGACTCTTGAAAAATTCTGTGTGACTATGGAGAAGGCACTATAGAAGCCTTTTAAGTTTGCCCTTTATTTGCTAACATGAAAATAGTCTCTCCAGAATTCAATGTTACTGATTTAGGCAGTAATTTAAAAACAATTTTTGAAAGAAGACTTGCTTGTTTCACTTTATATGTGGGAGTGTTTTCCTGCATGTTTGTATGTATACCACATGCATACTTGGTGCCTCGGAGGCCAGAAGGCGGCACTGGATCTCCTGAAGTGGAGTTTTGAATGGTTGTAAACTGGTGCTGGGAATCAAACCCGGCTCTTCTGCAAGTGCAACAAATGCTCTGAACCTCCCAGTTCTCTCTCCAGCCCTATACAGAAGTTTTATTTGCTTATTAGCGTTTAGAAGTCAGGAAATAGGAATACTGTTGAATAAGGTTAGACTGAAGGTTTTGTTTTGTGTTGTTTTAGAGGTTGTTTGGTTAATTTAGTACCAATGAGCATTTTTAAATGGCTTATTTTTTATTTTTTTAAAGAAGTCGCAGTGTGTTGCCAGGCTAGCTTTGAACTCCAGGGTCAGTTGAGTCTCCTTAATTTTGGGGCCATGGTAGTGACCCATCTTGCTTTTTATATTGAGATTTTCAGAATGCTTATAACTGTGTTTAAGAACAAAGTCCTGCTTTTTGTTTTTAGTAACCTGTACAATCACATTAGTGTGTGTAGTTGGTTTTTTTTCTTTGTTTTTTTTTTTTTTTTTTTTTTTTTTTTTTTTTAACCACATCACATTAGTGGTTCTAGAAAGGGTGGATCATCCAGTGTTTCACCACATATAAAATCTAGCATGAAGATCTAGGACATGGCTGCCATGTATTAAGCACATCTCACTTCCCAGGTCTGACTGCATACTTGCTCAGATACTTGGTTATCATTGGAAATCTCAGAAAGTAGGTAATGTTGTATTTTTAAAATGGCGGGAAGGAGTCACACCATACAACAGGACCCACATGGGAGGTTTACTGAGGGGAGGGGAGAGAGGGGGCAGAGACCTGTCCTTGGGGATGAGAGGGAAGGAAGAGAAAGCGATAGGAGGTGGGCAAGGCCCGCCTTTTATAAGGAAACAGCAGTGAATGCACACAGGGGGTGCTCTTAGTGGCTGCAGCTGAGGATATATCCTGTCAGGACCCTAAGGGCCGGCCAGTACAATTGCCTAAATGCTAACAGGCAATACTCTAGTCTTTACATTTGCACAGACCAGGTAGAGCTGACTGCCAACCTTTTTTATCCTCCACCAGAGGTAGAGCTTTGAAGTTCTGTTCTACCTTGTGAGAGAAAAAAACAGATTTTTCTTTTGATTTCCTAGTAGTTTTTGAAGAATGGCTGGCTTAGGCTCGAGCGAGGACTTGAGCTTCCTATGCCAGCCTGATCACTTGAGTTCCGTTCCAGAGCTCAGGGTAGAAGGAGTGAACCGACTCCTGAAAGTTGTTCCCTAAATTGCCCCCCCCCCC
>CABHPR010103833.1:0-27584 GCA_902168415.1 Peromyscus melanophrys | reverse complement strand
CACCCAAGCATGGTGACCCACGCCTTTAATCCCAGAAAGCCAGCCTTCAATCCCAGGGAGTGGTGGTAGAAAGCAGAAAGGTATATAAGGCGTGAGGACCAGAAACTAGAGGCATTTGCCCTGGAGAGGCATTTGGCCTGGAGAAGCATTTGGCCTGGTTAAGCATTCAGGCTTCTAGCAGCAGTTCAGCTGAGAGCCATTTTGGATGAGGACTGAGAGGCTTCCAGTCTGAGGAAGCAAGACCAGCTGAGGATCCGGTGAGGTGAGATAGCTGTGGCTTATTCTGTCTCTCTGACCTTCCAGTGTTCACCCCAATACCTGGCCTGGGTTTGTTTTGTTAATAAGGACTTTTAAGATTCATGCTACACAAAGGCCTGGTACTGAAGGAAATTATTGTTCTCCTGTAAGTTTTGGGACAGGTTTTGAGTTATAAGGACTCAGTATTACACAAAAATGCTTGTTGAACACAAAAACAGCCAGGTGGTGGTTTCAGCATTTATTCATCAATGGATTATTTAAAAAGTAGTTTCAAAACATGAAAAATTGTGGTGGCTTCTGGGAGTGCTAGAGAGGGATGCTTGGAGGCAGAAATCAATTTCATGGTCTACCAAACCAACCTCTTAGGAGAGAACATCAGTCTCAATGAAATGCCAACACACTGTCATGACAGAGACAAGGCTATGTTGCTTTAAGGGCAAGAGGACAAATGAAATAGGAATACTAACTACATGAGCATGTAAATAGAAAATCATCCATTACTGCAGTCATCAGAGCAAGGCATGTAGAAGAATTACCTCTCTCCCTCTCCCTGTGTGTACATGTTGGGGTGTTGTTGTTTTAATCAGGGCCTAAACTCTCCCCATGTCTTCAACATGAGAAAAAATTGTAAGGAAAGCAGTCGCCAATCATAATCAACTCTTGAAGCACAAATGTTTTGAAAATTTCTAATGTAAGGTACATCAGGAAGTCATAATAAGGATCCAGAATATTTAGTAAATGATTTTCCATATGAATGTTAAAATTCCATAGTGAAGCAATTCCTGAAAAGGGGCCAAACTGACAGTTGAAGCAAACCAAACATTAATGTTGTCATTTTCATAGTTATAATTTTCTATAATCGTTATACAGTTTTCATTTACCTTTAGAAGTGGACAACATTACCAAACAGATGTCTTTATCCAGGTAAGAATATAGTTTAAAAATACAGGAAGTAATTGGTGAATACAAGACAAGGAAGTAATAGTGTTGAGTGTACCTTGAGGCAGACACAATACAATGTGCTCAGTGCCTGCTGTGACTTAGAGTCACCACAGGCAGTTTGTAATGTATCTATGTTGTTATAAACCCTTTAGAACTAGTTAGACAACCGCTGTCCTGAGAGGTGGATTGTTTGGCCCCATGGTCCTGGATCTGAAGTGCATCTCCTGCTCCTCTGCACAGATTGATTTGGGACATTGTTTGTTTACTGGCCTCAAGTAAATTACAAGTGAGCAGGAAGTCCTTGCAGGTAATGGTGGCTGAATAAGAAAATGACCTGGAAACACATAGTGAGTGGAATACTAAATGCAGTATTCTCCCATAAGAGACGATGTCTGGTGTTGGACCAAGGATATTTGCAGAAATAAACATACATTAGAGTGATTTTAAAACATGATGGTGACAATACACCTAAATACGTTTTAATGGGTCCAGTTAGTTATTTCAGTGATCAGGGAATCTCCCAGGTGCCTTTATCTTCAGCTTCAAAGCAGGTAAAGTTTATCTTCCCTTGGACACTCCTAAGTTATGATCATAAATTGTAGATGTAACCAACCGTCTTATAAATAAGAAACACAGAACCAATGCAAAGAAGAAAGCCAAGAGGTCAGAGCTAAGAGCTAAAACCTTACCCTTCCTCCTGCAGTGATCCTACCTCTCCAAAGGAGCCGCTACTTCCTGTGTTAAAGTCTTTATATAGTCTCTGTTCTGCCTTCTCATTGGTTGTAAACCCAACCACAGGACTGCCTCATCACGGCCTGTCTGTATAGACCTCCAGGTGTTCTATGGTTGGTATTGAGATTAAAGGCATGTGTATCCAATGCTGGCTGTATCCCTGAACACACAGAGACTTACCTAGCTCTGTCTACCAAGTGCTGTGATCACAAGCGTACACCACCACTGCCCTGCTTTCCTATGGCTTGCTAATAGCTCTGACCCCCAGGCAACTTTATTTATTAACATACAATTAACATTTTGGTACAAAAGAAAAATATCACCATAATAAATGGCAGCATCTCCTCTATTTCTGTCTTTGCTTCTGTATTTAGAATAACTAGAAGCTGTGGAAATTTAGACACATGTCATTTGTTCATCAAAATTTACATTGTGAAGAGGTACCACTGTGGTTTTTATATGATTCCACCAAGTGTATGTATAAAGTCTTCATCTAGTTAAACAGTGTGTGTTTCCCTCTACCGTTAGTTCTGGAAGTGAAGATTCAAGTACCATATAGTAAAATTTTAATTTCTTATTTTTACATTTTAAAATTATATACACTTACATGTCATCTATGTACATATTCTAACATTTGCCCCATTTAGAAGGGTTTAATTACATACATGCATATGCATATTAAAGCTACTTGAAAGCCGTGAGTTGATAAAGGTTAGGATATCTGATGTGTGTAACCTGGAGTCCTAGCATGAGGGTGTGCATAAATTATAAGCTGCATTTTAATGATTTTTGAATGTGAATAAATGGACAAATGAGTTTCTGTAAACAAGTTTCACAGGTACTATGATATGGATAACACTAGTAATTCGATCAGTGTTTATTTATAAAAGGAAAATATAAATGGAAAATAATGTGCCTTTTTACTTCCCAACCTGGAAGAAGAGAAAGATTGATGATGAGGATTATTAATATTAATAATCACCTCATACAGATTTAGAATTGTTAAAACCTAGTGAATCAATTTTAGTCCAAATGACAACAGCAAGGCCAAGATTTTTAGTTCATGACTTTCTCTTATTCTAGCCACCATTTTATACTTCTTGATATCCTAGTAATTTGTGAATACATAAGCATATTTAAAAATATTTCACTGTTAATTATTAGTTTCTACTGTTTACATGTCAATAACCTATGACTACTAAAGAACAAAGTAGTTTTGAAAACATGCACCCCAAACCAAAATATTAATTTCAGAACCAAACCAAAAGAGTTAATCCTCTCGCCATTGCAGAACATATCTAAAGACCCAAAAATGAAGATAAATGACAGAGAATATATCTCTGTGGACAAGAAACAGTGTCTGTTTCTTGATCAAACTACATCACAGTATTTACATCGATCAGAGCAAGCTCGCCAGAAGAGGTTAAGGAGCAGGGTTCAAAAACTTTTTGGAAGTCCAGAAGTTAATGTTTGTCCTCAGGGAGAGCCTCTACCTAATACCTCTGAAGAGTAAACACCCCTAAAGGTAATCCCCACTGACTTGAAAAGTAATATATTTGCTTGGGAGGGGAAAGCTGCATCTGTGTGCCCATGTCTGCAGTATTGCAGATGGTGTCAGAAAAGAGGAGTCCAGCCTCAAACGAATCCTGTCCCTCCTTTGCACCCTCACTTCCAGGGACACTCTTGCCAGGCACCATCTATGGTATAAGTCAAAATAAGTTAGATCATAGAAATAAAAACTAAGAAAGTAAGCATGCTTTTAACACAAGTCAGGAGAACTCATCAAAATAGAGAGAAAAAAATCATTAGACTCCTGGAGTAATTACAGACAACATGAAAGTGAGCAACATGCTTGTGTTTTTTGAGACTTGTTTATTTTATGTGGATGAATGTTTTACCTGCATTCTGTCTGTGCACCATGTGTGTGCCCACTGCCCACAGAGGTCAAAAGAGGGCATCGGATCTCCTGGAACTGGACTTAAAGATGGTTGTCAGCTACCATGTGGGTGCTGTGAATCGATCCCAGGTCCTCTGCAAGAACAAGTGTTCTCAACTGGTGACCCTCCTTACAGATATCAGAATGAATGATAGAGATGCAAATGATTAGGGTGCAAGCCGAGATATTATAAGTGGAAATAAGTTGCCAGTCTCAGGATGCTTGCTAAGTTCCTGGGGCCCAGGCATCATCAGCTTGCTAGTTTTACAATTGAAATCCAGAGACTATGTAGGTAGTAAGAACAGCAATAAGGAGACTGTGTGTGCTAATCCCAGCACTCAGGAGATATGCAGGGTCTTTGGGAGTTCAAGTACACCCTGGTCTCAATTTATTTGGGAGATGGGGGAAGGCAATGTACGTGTATATCATTGCAGAAGTGTGGAGGTCAAAGGATAATTTTTCAGAGTCAATTCTCTCCTGCCATCAGATCAGTCTCAGGTATCAAAATCAGGTTGTCAGTCTTCCTGGCAAGTGCCTTTATCCACGTAGCCATCTCACTAGCCCTCTGATACACACTTTGACTAAAAACATTTTTACACTAACACACAGGGGCTTGGTGCTCATGTGCTTTAACAATTGGTTCCGACTTTGGGAGATTGATTGACCTTTAGGACATGGGCTAGCTAGCAGAAGAAGGTTGCCTGTGATGGATTTTAATGGCTATCACCACTTCTGGTCCCAGTTCTGAGTTGTCTGCTTCCTGGTATACCACAACGTGAGAAATAACAGACCACGGCCACAGACCAAGCTACCCTGTTTGCCCTCCACGCTGTAATTGACTGAAATTCCCTGCAGCTATCAGCCTTCCTCCCTTAACTAATTTCTGTCACATTTTTGTCACAGCAACTAGAAAAGGAACAGCCATATTTTCTGTCTTAAACCCCCGCTCAGAAGACATAGAGCAAGCAGAAGAGATAGCTTTATTTGCTGACCTTCCTTACACCAGTTTCTGATCTCCACTGCAACTAGCTAATTGCCTTGAAGCACCTGACTTCAACATTAGGAGGGAAAGGGGCAGATTATACACAATTATCACACCTAATGAACGAAACCATTGCTAACTGTGACTTTTATATTGTCAGAAGTCAACTTCAAATGTTCTTTCTTTTAAGCCCAATTCAATTCAGTTTCCAAATTAATAATAGCTTCTATATGTGATCAAATTCAGTAATTTTTGGTCAAGGGAGGAATTTGCAGGAAGATAGATTTCAAGTACTTTTAATAAAAGAAATCAAAACCACCATCTGAGCCAATGACATCTTAGGTAAGGACAGAGCAAACAGCCTGTCTATTGGCAGCCATCTTGTCCTCCATCCCCGCACTGAGGAAGGAAGTTTTAGAGTGCGTTTAGATTAAAGACATCAAGTGAAACGCTGGAGCCATGGCTCACAGGGAGAAAGCACACACTGTTCTTGGAGAAGATCCAAGTTCTGTTCCCAGCACCCATGTCGGGTGACTCACAACTTTCTGCAACTCCAGGTTCAGGGAAGGCAACACCTCAGGCCTCCATGGCACTTGTGCTCATTCACACATACTCACATGCATGCTTTAAAAATCAATCCTCAAAATGCAAGTGTATATCGAAGACACATTTTTGTTTTATTTTCAGTCCTAAACCAAATATTACCTCAAATTTCCAATGCAGATTTAAATTAAAGTTTTTCTTATTTTGGGTTAAAAAAGCCCTACAGCATAGAAACATTTGATAAATATAAACTATTAAAATCTGTAGGAACTTCAAGGAAATTTTTATTTTCAGAAATATGTTTCAACTGAAGGCCAATTTCTTTTTCTGCATAGCCTTTCTGCTCTCATGTGTATAATTTCCTGAATAGAAGAAGGTGTGATCAACTTTGAGACACTAACTGGATGGTCTAAATTGTGGGCACTGTGACATGGTGGCCAGTGGGTTAGATTTGAGGAAGAGGAGTTCCTTCCTGGGGCCTTAAATATGTCCTCTCAGTTTAGGGACTCCTGCTAAGATCAAAGATCTTCTTCTGCCTCACAGTTCAAATTGTCTTGAGTGTCTTAGGTCAGTTTTCAACTTTTCAGATAGAGTGGGGTAAAATCTTTTAACACAAGGATTGCTTTGCCATGTTAAAAATCATCTAATTCATTGTTTTTTAAACTTAACATATACGTAATTGTGTTTATTTCGATCCAAATTCTGTTGTTTTGTTAGTATGCACTTTGTCCCTATTTCAGGCTAATTTAAATTATTCTCACTTCTCAATGGGAGCCTTGTGTGAATAGCTAAGCATATGTAGAGATATTTAACTGTAGCTGGAGTTTTCTCTCTGGGTCCCCTCAAGCCTTGGCAGTGTGACAGCCCACTTATAAAATAAACACATAGACACTTATATTATTTACAAACTGTATGGCCTTGGCAGGCTTCTTGTTAACTGTTCTTATAACTTAAATTAACCCATTTCTATAAATCTATACCTTGCCACGTGGCTCGTGGCCTTCCACTTCCCAGAATTCTCTTTTCTGCTTGTCCCATCTATACTTCCTGCCTGGCCACTGGCCAATCAGCATTTTATTTATACAGAGTGGTATCCACAGCATTTAACTGTCAAATACTAATTTATTTATATTTTTGCTATTAGCTATACAGTGTGACTCTTAAGGACTAAGTGATTTTGAAGACAGGTACTCCCAAATAAAAGCAACAACAGAATGTCTCGCAATGAACCAATCAAACTAATCATCCATCTTCTCATCTCCAGACCCAGCAATGAAGATTCTTGATAGAGAATCTGTACTTCCAAGATTTCCTCCTGGGGACAAGAGCGACTATATGTTGATGGAGGAAAAGTATATACTGGGTTGGACAGCCCCATCAAAAATGAAACAACAAAGATAGTTTGTGGGCTTTGTGGAAAAACTGAATTTAATATTGGTCTTGTAAAAAACCCAATACCTAGTACTTTTGAAGGAAAAACACACTCTACAGTAATCCCCACTAATTTGAAAAGTACTCTTCAATGTGAATATTCATGAATATTTAGAAAGCAGGTTGAGAACATGTTCATTGAGCAAAATAACAGTCCTAGATTCCCCATAGGACCTGTGACTCCCAAGCCAAGTGCTTTTGGCCAGGTTTACAGTTTCAGGCATGAATTTCCACCTGTGGAACAGGCCTCAAATCCAGTCCAAAAGTGGCAGGTTACCCATCAACCTTTGTACCAATTTTACATCAATATGTAGTTTTGGTGTCTGTTTAAAAGCATATGTCTTTAGTTGCACGGCCTTATAACCAGGTTCTCTCTTCCATTCCAGTGATCTGTGAGCTTGCTGTTGTGACAGTACCATGCAGGTGTTTTTTACTATAACTCTGCACTATGACTTGGAATCATGTATGGTGACACTGGAGCATTGTGCTTTTTACTAGTGATTGCTTTTGCGGTCCAGAGTTTTTTGTGCTTCTATATTGGTCTTAAGACCCCCTCACCCATTTCTGTGAGGAATGCCACTGGAATTTCAACTGGAATTGCATTGAGTCTCTAGATTGCTTTTGGCAAAATAGCCTTTTCTCACAAGATTGGATTCTTTCCATCCATGACCATGCGAGATCTTTGCGTCTTCCAGCCTCTTCCTCATTCCTTCCCTCAGTGTCTTAACGCTGTCACTAACAAGGCCTCTGTTAGGTTGTTCTTAGGTATGGTTTCCTGAGGTCGTTATGAATGGGGTGTCTCCACGATGTCTCTGTGAGCATGCTATATCTGTAAAGGCTACTCATTTTCTAAGATTACTATTTATTGTATACGTATTATTTTATTATATTTCTGTAGTCTTATTTTTGTTGTATTTTCCCCTGGTTTTTAGTATAAGAGTAATACTGGTTTCACAGAAGCAATGTGAAAGGGCTTCTTCTGTGTCTGTTTTTTTTTAATTATTTAATTAGGATTGACTGTAAATCTATTGAGGTCTGGTGAGATTCTGCTGTTACTCCATCTGGGCCTAGACTTTGTTTAGTCAGAAAGCTTTTTACCATTGTTTGAATCTTCTCATTTGTTATGGGTCCATTTAGGTTGTTGATCTCATTTTGGTTTAAAATTTTGGTGGTTTGGATGAATCTGCAAATTGGTGCATTTCCTTTAGATTTTCCAACTTAATGGAGTAGAGGTTTTAAAAATAACTTTGGCCACTTTATTTATTAGTTATTTATATATGTATTTTTGTTTTACCTGCCTGTGTGTCTGTGCACCACCTCCATACAGTACCCATGGAGGCCAGACCAGGGCATCAATTACCCTGGGACTGGAATTACAGACTGTTGTGAGCAACCATATGGGCACTGGAAAAGGAATGAAAGCCCATAACTTCTGGAAGAGCAGCCAGTGCTCTTAACTGCTGAGCCACCTCTCCATCTCCAGAATACAGGCTTTGGAAAGCATTCCTTTATTATTCTGAATTTCTTGGTGTCCATTGTAATGTTTCCCTATTCACCTCTCTTCTTCTTTTAATTCATTGGGCAAAGGTTTATTCATTTATCTTCTTGAAGAACCAGTTCTTAGATTCATTGCTTCTTTCTATTGTTTTATTTGTTTCTATTTCATTAAACTCTGGACAGGAGGACTTCTTTC
This sequence comes from Peromyscus melanophrys, assembly GCA_902168415.1. Classification (NCBI taxonomy): domain Eukaryota; kingdom Metazoa; phylum Chordata; class Mammalia; order Rodentia; family Cricetidae; genus Peromyscus; species Peromyscus melanophrys. The sequence goes on along the minus strand of CABHPR010103833.1, from coordinate 19,067 downwards.
TTTGGTTGTGTGTCTGCTGTAAGATTCTAGCCTGCCTAGATAGGGACAATGCCAGAGATCTGGGACTGGAGCTAGGCCAGATAAATCTGGTGCATTTACTACTTGAGTGGACCTACACCAAGCAAAGCCACTGTGAGCCATGGTCTGAGCTGTGCCTATGGGTGTGAATATGGCAGAGCAGACAGGTGGAAGTGATGAGAAGAACTCACCAGACAAAGTCACAGCCTGAGGGTCCAAAGTAGGCCTTCGGGTATGGAGACGACAGCTGTGAGGACTGGATGTGACTGTTTCCATTTCTTAATGACAGGCCAGTAATTTGTGAGTAGCTAAGCATTTATGAGAACATGTAACTATTAAATGATTATTGCTGTCTTTTTTGTGACAATATCTGGTGACTACTAAACAAAAAGATTGGCTTGAAGACTTGTACACCCACAACAAAACAAAAATAAATGTTGAGAGTATAACCAAACAAATGTACATTCTACCTTTCCTAACTGCAGAAAGTAACTCAAGACCAAGACAAAACTCAACCTGACTGAGGATCTAAAACTGTCTATTTCCAGCTTTCCTCTGAGGACTCAAAGAAACATGGACCCATCTAGTTGCAACACAGTATTCATCTCTTAACCAGTACTTCAGAGAAAGATTAAAGGAGAGGATGAAAGAAGGTACTGAAAACTCTGAATCTGACGCTTCTGATGAAGAACCACTACCTAGTACCTCTGGAGGAACAACACACACAACACTAATTTGAAAAGTGCTCTGTGTCATGATGAGGAGAAAGATGAACATGGAAGGTCTCTCTCTGGTGATGCCAGGAGTTTCCAGACAGAAGAACCCAGCCTTGAACATGCCCGTACACCTTCCTGTTCTCTTAGTCTCAGGAATACCCTTGTTAGTCTTCCCAGCTTCACACACAAATAATTCAGACTATGGGAATAACAGACCTTAAACCATCCATGGTTTTAACATGAATGAGAATTCTATCACTGACACAAAATTATAATAACAACAACAGTAGTAATGAGTGTGCTGGGCGTCTTTAGGGTGGAAATAATATTTGATGCATGTAAACAAAAATATAAGTAATTGGAAATTTGATATTAGTCATATGCCTAAATCTAGTAAACCCAAAGTTCAGTGGTTTACATACCTCAAAGCGGTGAGTCAGGTGACTGAAATAAAAAAGACATCATATTTCTGTAGCTAAAGATGTATGTACAAGAACAACGGAACCTTGGATTTTTTTCATCTCTTCTGATTTTGCTTTAAATCTTTCAGAAATCTGTCTAGGTTTGCACTTGTATTTAGTGCACTGACAATTTCAAACAATGTATTTTGATCATATCCTACTATTCTTCCCTGATTAAATCCTTCTTCCCTGCCTACTCAAGTTTGTGTCCTCATTTTTTCTTTAAATTCCATCCAGTCAAATCTGTGTTGCCACCAACTGGATTTGGTCTACCTATGCGGGGCTACATACACCCTTGAAGAAAACTGGCTCTCCCTCTTCCAGCAGCAATGATTGTAACTCCTTGGCTAGGGTGGGACTTCAGGTTCACCTCCCTCGTCATGCTGGGCTTTTCTCTCTTGGGCTCACACAGGTCTTGCCCATGCTAACATGACCGCTGTTGAGTTCAGATGTGCCACTACCCTGTTTTGTCCAGAAAACACTGCTTCCTTGTAGTTATCCACTGCTTCTGGCTCTTACAGTCTCTCTGCCCCTTCCTCTGCAATGATACCTGAGCCTTGGGAGGGAGTATGGCAGATAGGTGTTTCATTTAGGACCCAGCATTCTGGCAGAGGCCAGTTGTTGGTCTCTGTCAATTACCATCTACCACAAAAAGAAGTTGCTCTGGTGAGAGTTAATAGATACACAAATCTATGGATATAATGAAAGAGATAGGCAAGTCATTAGGAGTCAGTTTAATACTGACCTCAATGGGTATTCCAAATGAAACATGCATATGTAAATATTTATCACTAATATCTACAAATGAGAGAAAGCATGCAGTATTGTCTTTTTGGGTCTGGTTACTTCACTTGGAATGACTGTTTCCAGCTCTAATCATTTAGCTGTGGACTTTATGACTTCTTTTATCAATTAAATAAAATTCCACTGTGTAAATATACCATATTTTCATTTCCTATTCATCAGCTGATGGACAACATCTAGGTTGTTTAACTTTTTCTGGCAATCGGGAATAAGGTAGCAAATGAACATGAAGATACTCCATGTTCATTTACTTAATCTCTGTAGTAAGATATAGAATCCTTTGGTTTATTCCCAGGAGTGGTATAGCTGGTTCACATGGTAGATTTATTTCTAGCTTTTTGACAAAGCAACAGCTACATTGATTTCTATAGTTGGCTGTACCTGTTTCCACTCCTACCAGCTGTGAAAACCTTTCCACATACCCATGACAGCATTTGTTTTCATTTTTAAAACCTTATCCATTCTGACTAGGGTAAGATAAAAAAATCTCAGAGTAATTTTAATTTGTATTTTTCTGATGGCTAAGGATAATTGAACATTTAAAAAACTTTATCAGCCACTTGGTTTACAGGTTTTGGGAACTATCTGATTAGTTCCATTGCTGTGGATATTGTTCTGTATGCTATGAATGTGTTGCTCTGATTGGTTAATAAATACAGTGCTGATTGGCCAGTGGCCAGGCAGGAAGTATAGGCGGGACAAGCAGAGAAGAGAATTCTGGGAAGGGTCAGGATCGCCAGCCAGATACAGAGCAAGCAAAATGTAAAGATACCAGTAAGCTACAAGCCATGTGGCAAGGTTTAGATTTATAGAAATGTGTTAATTTTAGTGTAAGATCTAACTAGCAAGAAGCCTGAGCCATTAGGCCAAACAGTTTTAATTAATATAGGTGTCTGTGTGTTTACTTGGGTCTGAGTGGCTGCAGGAGCCTGGTGGACACAGGAAAACTTCTGGCTACTTTCCATGCCCCATTTTTTAAAATTGGGTTGCCTTTTTTGTTGTTGTCATTTTTGTTTTTTAGACACAGTTTCTCTGTGTATCCCTGGCTGTCCTGGAACTTGCTTTGTAGACCAGGCTCACGTCTAACTCACAGAGATTGCCTGCCTCTGCCTCCCACGTGCTAGGATTAAAGGCGTGTGCCACCAATGTCCAGCTGGGTTGCTCTTTTGCTTGATGTTTGTTTATCTAGTTAGTTAGTTTGTTTGTTAGTTTTAATATTCTAGGCAGCAGCCATCTGTCAACGCTATAGCTAGTAAAGATTTTTTCACATTCTCTAGCCTGCCTCTTTCTCCAATGATGGTGTCCTTTGCTGTACAGAAGCTTTTCAGTATCATATGGTCAGTGTTGGAATCCTTTCCTAGTATGAGACAGTGGGTTTGAATCCAACACTTAAAAAATTCTTGTACTTCATTTATACTATAACCATATTCCCATTAAAGCATATAGTGCTAGTAGGTAGGTTATGCATTTCTCTCAAACAAATTACATCCCTTCCTTTATTCTCTTGCCTTAAACGTGCACATCACCTGGTAGATTTATTGCTTTATTTGCAATCTAAATCAATCATATCTTAACTTTCCTTCATAAACCATTGCATGTTTATTTCTTACTAGTATTTTGCCTAAAATTTATCTAGAAATATTTTATAAGACATACACTCTTTACATATTAACTATAAAACTTTGTTTTGTTTGTTTTTTGAGACAGGTTTTTCTGTAGTTTTGGCTGTCCTGGAACTTGCTCTATAGACTATGCTGGCCTTAAACTAATGGATATCCACCTGCCTCTGCCTTCCAACTGCTGGGATTAACAGCATGGGCCACCACCCCCTGGCATAAAACTTTTTTAAAGGACTAGAGATATAGCTCAGAATTTTTTTTTTTTTACTTTTTTTAACTTATTTTTCTTTATTAAGAAATTTCTATTCCATTGGTGGTGGCACATGCCTTTAATCCCATCATTCAGGAGGATGAGCCAGGCAGACCTCTGTGAGTCTGAGACCACTTGGTCTACTGAGAAAGATCCAGAACAGGCACCAAAACTACACAGAGAAACCCTGTCTCAAAAAACCACACACAAAAAAACAAATTACTTTTTCATTTTACATACCAACCACAGATCCTCTTCTCTTCTCTTCTCCCCTCCCCCCAGCTTCCCCACCAACCCACCTCCCCCATTCCCTCTTCCAAAAAGATAAGGCCTCACATGGGAAGTCAGCAAAGTCTGATACATTCAATTGAGGCAGGTCCAAGCCCCTCACCCTGCATCAAGGCTGTGCAAGGTGTCTCACCATAGGTAATGGGCTCCAAAAAGCCAGCTCATGCACCAAGGATGGATCCTGATCCTATTGCCAGGGGGCCCCTTAAGCAGACCAAGCTACATAACTGTCTCACTTATGCAGAGGCCTAGTCCAGTCCCATGGAGGTTCCACAGCTTTGGTCTAAAGTTCATGAGTTCCCACTAGCTTGGTTCGGTTGTCTCTGTGGTTTTCCCCATCATGATCTTGATGCCCCCTGCTCAGAGAATTCCTTCCCTCTCTTCAACTGGACTCCTGGAGCTTGACCTGGTGCTTGACTGTGGATCTCTGCATCTGCTTCTATCATTAATGGATGAAGGCCCTATGATGACAGTTAGGGTGTTTGCCAATCTGATTACCTGGGTAAGCCAGCTCAGGCACCCTCTCCACTATTGCTAGTAGTCTAAGCTGGGATCATCCTTGTGGATTCCTAGGAACTTCCCTAGCACCCAATTTCTCCCTATCCCCACGATGTCTCCCTCTATCAAGGTATCTCTTTCGTTGCTCTCCCACCCCATCCATGTTCCAGCTTTACCATCCTGTTTCCCCTATGTTCTCATCTCCCATCCCCTATCCTTTACCATCCCCTGCAACCCCAGTTTACTGATGGAGATCTCCTCTGTTTCCCCTTCCCAAGGTGATCCATGCATCCCTCTTAGGGTCCTCCCCGTTTCCTAGCTTCTCTGGAACTGTGGGTTGTAGTCTGGTTATCCTTTGTTTTACATCTAGTATCCACTTATGAGTGAGTACATACCATGTTTGTCTTTCTGAGTCTAGGTTATATCACTCAGGATGGTATTTTCTAGTTCTATCCATAGCCGTGTGGAAAAACACAGATTAATAGAAATAGGTTCATTTAAGTCGAAAGAGCTAACTAGCAAGAAACCTGAGTCATAGATCAAACAGTTTGTAACTATTAAGCCTCTGACAGGTTATTTGTGAAAGGCAGGTGGGAGAGATTAATCTGTCTACAGCAGATAGCTCTAGTGTTTCTAATTTCTTTATTTTAAACTTTTTATTGATTCTCTGGTGGCTTCACATCATGCATCCCAGTTCCACTTTCCCCCAACACGTTCCCTCACACCTGAGCTCTGCCCTTGAAACTCCCCCCAAAACAAAACAAAATTTTAAAGAAAAACTGAAAACCCAAAACTAAAAACAAACAATCAAAAGTCTTGGAGAGGAGGCTGTAGTCACACAGTGAGTCACACAGTGTACCCTTTAGTCCACAGATGTTTTCTTGTAAGTGTTCCTGGCCTCTCTGGCTTCTCTACACTAAACATGATGGACCTTCACTTCTTGGATATCCTATTGATGCTTTGTGCCATGGACATCCTGCAGCTTTGGATAGGCGGGTCCCAGCCTTTCACATGCTCCAGCAGTTCATAGATGAAGAGGATGTTAGGGTGGGATAACTCCTAGCCCTGGTTCTGGCCTGGATGGTAGCAGTTTGGTTAACCCACCACCTTTCCTCACCTCACCACCCAGGCAAGCTCTCCAGCACTGTCCCAGCTAGTTCACCCCATGCAGCAGGCAGAATGAAGAGAGGCCAGTTTCCCTGCTCTCATGCCCTCGATTCTGACTTACTCACTCTTGGACCACAAGACACAGCTCTGCTGTTTTGTCCAGGTGAGTTGCCGAGCCCACAATTCTAATTACTGCAGTTGGTGAGAAGCTGCCACAGCTCTTCTGTTCTTATTCCCCAGAGGTCAATTCTCCCACCAGCTGCAGGTAGCATGTGCTTAGGTGGGGTAGGAATCTTTTTCTCACCCTGAACAACACAAGGCTGAAGAAAGAGGTGGACTTAGCTCTTTTGCTCTTACAACTTTAGGGACAGCTCATCTGGACCACCACTAACAAGGTACTCTCTAATGTGCTGCTCGGTCCAGGTACAGGACCCACTCACCCGACTACTACAGTTGGTGAGGGGCAGGTCCAGCTCCCATAGTGCTGCAGCCTGGAAGGGTGAGGTTAATTCTGTGTTAACCTTCCCTGTCTTTGGAGGTAACAGGAGCCACTGACATCAACATAGACAAGGCTCTTGCAGGGCAACCGATACAGACAGGTCCTTTGAAAGCAACCTAGGCCTGGAGGACACCAGGGCTCCTAGTAGCAGGCCACTCAGATTTGTATGGCCCCAGCAGAAGTACAGCCCTTGGACACTAACATGGACCTAGATGGAAGCCTAGACCCCTACCTACCTCTGTGTGGCCTTTGTTGCAACACAGGCCATGAACATGAACACAGATCCTGGCTGTCTTTGCAACATTGACCCAGACATGGTCCTAGACTGCAGCCCAGGCCTGGATGTGACCATGGGCCTGGTTGGAAGTATAGGTCACTCAGATTGGATTGGACCAGCAGCATCATGTGCACAGGTAGTGGCCCAGATTCCAGGCATCTGCACTGTCTTTGATGGCCACAGGTACCTGAGACATCAACACAGACCCTGGCTGCTACAGGGCCATGGACCCAGACACACCCCTCAGCAACAGCCCTGGCCCAGATGTCATTATGGTCCTAGGTGGCAGCACAGGCTTCTAAGACACACATGCTCTTTTGGGGGGCATATACTTTTAACAACAACGTGGTCATAGGTGGTGGCCCAGACTGCAGGTGGCTGAAAGGCCCTCACTGGTAAGAGGAGATATGGATATCAACACAGACCTCCACAGCTTCCTCAGGGCCATGGACAGGACATGGCCCTTGGCAGCAGCCCAGAAAAGGACATTGTCATAGCCCCAGGTGGCAAGCATGCCATGGATTTATTTAATGCTCCCTTAATCAATGTTTTCATTTCCTGAGAGGCTTTAGAGCAATAATGTTATATTTCTCATTAATTGGGTGCTCATGATCATTTTAGGTAATGTGTATACAGAGTAATATCTTTGATGGAGAGCTAAATATATGGACACAGAGATACAGTATCAATAGTTTCCCCAACATACAATGGATATCCACATCCTAAGCCCTGCGTAGACCTGGCTGACTGGGAACTCAATATATAGCAAAAGCTAGTCCTATAAAAGTGTTCTAATGTTACAGGAGTTTCTGGGGCTAATGGAGTGAGACAACACACCTGACCAAAGAAATTGGTTCTAAGACAGAAGAGTTCAAAATCACTTTATTATTAATAAAAATACAGTTATTTTACTAAATAGGGGCTTAAATAGATCAGCCAACATAAACAGCGAATATCCTTATCAAAATACCCAAACAACAACAAGAACAAGAGAAAGAATAAAAAAAATACAAAAGCTCAATCTATAACAAAAAATACCAAAGCAAACAAAACCCAATCAAAATCCAAACAAAAAAATTAAGGTCAGCAGCATTCTCTTGCTGCACATTTAGCAGCACAGACCTACAGCCTGTGGCTGGCCTTGGAAACATGGTAGGAAGGTAGGAAGGCAGTCAGCAATTGTGAAAAGCCTTTTCAAAGCTTGTATAGCCATGCCTCCTTCAGGCTTTGTAGGCCAAGTCCTCACAGAGACTAACAATGAGACATTTCTAGAGCAAACTTTGTGCCCCTTGGGAAGCTTTTGATAAATTATCACCCACTGCTGATCCTGTAATGTCTTGATCTCTATTTGATTCTTTCAGACACTTCTGTGCTTACTGGAGACCCAACAAATCCATGGGCAGCATCTGAGAACCCATGAACATCTAAGGTGACTCAGATGTCTTCTGTAAATCCTTTCTCAGAACCAGTCACTTCAGGCCAGGCTGTGAAACTGAAGAATAACCACTCATTTTACATACGGAGGGAAAAGTGTCTAACACGGGGAATGATGGACTGCGGAGATCTCTTTGGTGCATTATCTTCAGCAACACTGGTGCATGACATTGTGTCAGCTTCAACACTCAACTGGAGAATGAAATATGATGTTTTTGCGTGTGGTCTGTCAGGAACAGCTTGACATCAACACAACCATCCATGACACATTTCACACCACATAGGGAGGGCTGAGAACTCAGTCAGCTTGCCAAAGCCATCGACATTAAACTGACAGACATAGTCTTGCTCACTGCATCTCTACCCTCCATGTTGTAGTGCCCCTCACAGGGGCCATTTGCTATTGAAGTCAGGGTTTTCAGTAATTCTTGGCTCAGATTTTGTGTGTCTCAAGTTCATTTTTGGTTGCTTTCTTTTCTTTGGGAAGACTAAGTCAGCAGACCAATAGATCTGATTGGAGCTGGATCACCTGGAAGACAGCTGGTGTTTTCCTCACTGGTGAGTTCACAGCTCTAAAGGAGTGTCTTCTGAGGAGGAGGCCTTGATCTCAGAGTATAGAATGTCATAGGTTCAAGGCATCTGTGGTTTGTTTGGTCTCCTCAGTTCTCCCAAGAACTGCTGTAAGAGAAGGAAAGGCAATCCGACCCAGAAGCAGCATGGCTGGGCCACAGGACAGAAAAAATCAAGACCTATTCACACTGGAAGCCAAGGTCAAGGTCCCCCAGTCCCCCACCAACACCATGTTTGCTGGGGATGGGATACAAGGGTGGCTCACTTGTCTGTGAGACTTAGTGCTCCTGCTGCAGCAGCTCTGTCTGCAGGAGGCTCTCATCCTGGGCTGTGGCCTGTTCCAACTCAGACTGGAGATTTTCTGACCTAGAGGAGGAAGGCAGTTAGGGAACAGGCCTGGTGGGGACCTACCATGTCAGCTATTGAGCCTGAACCAGCTCTAGTCAGCTGGACAATCCATCAAGACCTTTCAGCTGAGGTCATTCCCTGCATTCCCCAAGGGAGACGTGTCAGAGTGCACCTGGGACTTGATTTTTTTCTCAGCTTTTAAAATCTGCTAGAAGATGAGCTGAAAAATACAGTGTGCTGGGCAAGAAAATCGGCACATTTCTCCAGTTGTCTAGATATATTACTTTGAGAAAAAAACAATGTAGTAATGACTGAGTAACAGTTCAGGGCAGATATACATGGCCCTGATTAGATACAAGTGAATATGAGCAACCTTGGAAATTGAATATAGACCCTCTAAGGGAGCCTACAAAATAAAAGCAGTGAAGGATCTGAGTATTCCTTCAGTATAGAAACCTGCCTAGGTTCAAGTCCTCAACTCCTAAATCTTCTTATAATAGAAAAATCTTTTCACAGGAAACAGATGCACACTACAGAGAACCTGTAATTAGCAGGAGTGTGCTGCATGCAGATCTGTCCAAAGGTATGAACTTCTCTCTAAAGGTGATGTTCTGGAAGGAAAATAAAGTGGCAGGAGCACACACTGTTCTCCACCACTAACCCTCCTCCTGCTAGGTGGAGGACTGCCATAGGGAGATTTGTGGGGAGACACAGAGGATACTGAGAAGATTCCAGAGAACTCAGATGGGAATAAGGGGTACACAACCCTAGAAACACTAAAGATCAAACACAGTGTTTCCTGGAGAAGTTCTTGTTGACCGGCCCAGTACAATGTCCTGAGATATTCTTTCCCTGGCTGTGGCTGGGAACTATTCAGATGGTGGAAATCCCAAAAGGACAGAGATCCAGGGACAGGTGACCTACATGGTTCTAACCATTCCTCCCAGCCTGGGCTCTCACCTCATCTCAGAGACATTGAAGTGATGTTGCAGCTTTTCTGCCAAGTCCCCTTGCTGGGTGACCAGATCCTTCTGCTTCAGCAGGTCCTTCAGTCTTTCATCCAGGCTCTCTTGCTCCTGTTCATTATAAGATTGTGTTCTCAGTGGAGGCTTGCTCACTCACATTCACACACATAATTTCATGAACACACACAAGTACATGTATGCACACATACAAGCACACTGTAATGCAGTAACATGTTTAGCTTCACAGTTAATGCTAACATAAGGAGCAACCACCAGGGATACTAATGAGAAGAAGGTAAACCTGTTGGATGAGAGAAGAACACAGAGGGCATGAGAGACAGGCAGTTCAGTCACTGAAGTGCCTATCCTGTAAGCTAGTGCACAGACAGGTGGCCCTCTGGGGTCCTCACCCCTTAGCCAACCCTGCTTAAGAAGTTCCCCAGGCTGTGCAGTAGAGGAATACTCCCCAGCAAAGGACTACTGGATGGTGGTGGACTACCCCACTGATCTTGTTCACTGTTTCCCAGTTGCCCCCAAAGTGAGAAACTTCTTTCAAAAGGAGCTCCCTTTCCCACAGGTTGCCTCACTTTGGACCAAAAGCAAAGGGCTCAGGAAACTAGAAAATCTCCATAACCAGGATCCAAAAGAAACTATTCCTTCCTGTGAGGTGATTGTGCCAGGGATTAGTTTGAGTAACAAAAGGTTGACTAAGTCAGTGCCAAATGATTTTATGTATTTTATGCTGAACAATATTCCATGGAAGAGCCTGACCACATTGTGCTTTTTCAATCTTTGAAGGATCAAAGCATGAATGAGGCATCACGAGGCTACTCTCAGGAGTGCTGATAAAACCCTGATGTCCCCTAGCTATGTGGGGACTGTGTGGACACCTCCTTCATGTTCTGGCATCACTGGGTCACCTGGGATAGCAGTTTAACTTTCTGAAGACTTGTGTGTAGCTTCTCACTGTGCTGTACCATTTTACACTACCAGCAATATCTGAGGGTCCTCATTTCTCCAACCCTCCATGAGGCTGATTTTAACTCAGAGTAAACAACTTTGAAGAAAAGCAGTTACTGAGTGTACATGGCAAGTGCTTTAGAGCCTCAGGAGTTTAAGTGGGGTGCACTGAGACAGCCCCATTCTCACACCACAGCATGGCTAGTGGACTTCTAATGAACTGAAATACAGCTGGAAGCACACTGCAAGTCAGACTCTCTCAAGGACTAACATCTAGCCCAAGCTCCAAGGCCAAGGTTAACTGAGCCAAGGTTAGACAAATGGGGACAGCAAGTGGTAGCAGGCGACGTGGATGAGGACAAAACAGGACACAGAGAAGATACAGCAAGCCACCTGACCATTGAGTGTGCAGTCACCATTCACCCAGAGCAGACAAGGACACAAATCCTCAGCCAGCCTATCCTGCCTCTCAGACACCTTGATTTGCCACAGTGGCCTCCTCCTAAACTTCATGTACCACATTCCTTTGTTTTGCTCCAAGGATTTCTGAGCAGATAAATATTTTTGTCTTTCCAAATGCCTGAAAACCATTGAGTTTCAGGAGTTTTTGTCCCTTCGTTCTAGTGAGCTAGGAGGACATGCAGAAAGATGGGCAGCACATACAATATTTGATGGATACCAAGTGAGGGAGCACAGTACTTTTTCAACAAAGTTGGTTCCATCATCATTAAAGATGAGTAAGTGAACATACAAATATGCAGAAACACACACACACACACACACACACACTCACACACATATACACTCACCCACACATGGTCACATACACACAAACAAAGGAACACTACTGTGCAAGCAATAGACAGTATTCACATACAAACACACACATAGAAGATCACACACACATTCACACAGAGATGCACAGAAAAGCATAACACACCACGTACCACACCCCCCACCACACACACACACACACACACACACACACACACACACACACACACACTTCCTGAACCTACAATGGTCAGTGAGAGGACTGCTGCCTAGCAGCCCCTTTTCTGATGCATGTGGAGGTAGTAGGTCCTCTATGCTGTCTACAAGGCTCTTAGACTCAGCAAGGCACTGCTACCCCAGCCTGCACTTACTTTCCCTTGAACGAACTTTATCCATCACAAAACCCACTGATCCCTCAGGTTCCAAGTTCACCCATCACAGTCTCTTCACTAAACTTATCCTGGCTCCTCCACAGATGACCTTGATAGCCCAAGAGAAAGAAAGTGACCCATAGTCAACACCCAGGAAGTTTTCAACAGATGACAGTGCATATGATATGAATTCGCCCAATGTCAGTCAGAAGGAGGCCAGTGACATCACCTGCAGTGCTTTTCAGGAACGCAGCACTCTGCACAACTATGAGAGGGAATCTGTTCTGAGACACAGCCATGCACATGATATAGTCAGCAACACAATGTCAGCAAGGAGATGCACTGGGGATTCTGTGTTGAGAAGCCAGAGACAAACCAGACATTTCCTGTGGTGTTATCTCTGGGCAGTGAAAGGAAAGAAGCCTAATGTTTATTTTTAAAATAGCTTTATTGTTTGATTTTTGTTATTTATTAGAAAACACATTAGTATCAAAACAATAAAAGTAAATAAGCAGAAGAGAAAGCAAATATGTCCTTCCTCTTTCTGAGCAATTGAAACTTCTAACATTGGATGAGAAAAAAAAACAAAACAGAAGGTCTACTTGGAAGTCTGGAGATCCAAAGAGTGCTGGCCAGCCAGATTAGCCCAAACAGAAAATTTCAGGTTCAGTGAAAGACCTGGGACCAAGGGAACAAGGGAGTGAGCAACAGATGACAATATGGAATTTCACTATGTAGTCTCTGAACATACCAACCAATGTACACATTTATACATGTCTGCATAGATCACACACAGACCACAGAAATCAGGAGTGAGCAGAAAAAAGTGAAGAGTACATCATGCTGAATGAACAGTTGAATTTAAAATATGCACGTCAGGTGTTTCAACTGAGGCCCACAACACGGCTATCCATCCCTTAGGGCCCAGAAAATTCCTAGCAGAGCACACAGCTTAGTCAGACTATGTTGAGGGGATTGGATAAAATGTTCTCTTGCAGCTTCAAATCTGTCACTCACACCCTCAGCCTGTCAAAGCCCTCCCACATCTATGGTCATTCAGGCAGCTCCAGACTGGAAGCTCCAGGATGGGAGAACAGTCAAGCACCATGTCCAGAAAAAGGGCTGACAAGGTGTTACTCAGACATCTGTCACTATGAACCAAGAGCTTGGCAAAAGGAAGGGAACACATTGGGATGCAGGAAGAAAGGAGAAGACCACATGCCACCCAAAACGTTGACAATGAGAACCACTCACTTGGCACTGGGGCTGGACTCTAGTCCTTGCAGGCTGCTTCCTACCTGTGAAATCACATGACCCCTGCAAAGCAAATGAGACACAGGCCACTGACATCACCAATGAAAGCTCTGTCTGTGCTGTTGCCTAAGTAGCTCCCTGCATAGCAGCTCTCTGATCACAATGACATGTAGGTGAGTGATATGTGACTGACCCAGCTCTCTGAATGTACTGCAGCTTCTGGCAGAGCAGGAGGGTTTGCTTGCCAATTATCCAGATCCTTTAAAGAGGCTAACTCTCCAGGAAGACTTGTGAATGATCACAGAAATCAACACTTGAATGGTATGTAGGTGGGAGTCTGGATGGGTGGGTGGATGATATATGGGTGTCTCTATGTTTATGGTCGGAAGGTGGGCACCTGCCCCTGCTGCCTCAGCCTACCTGCTGCTGCTCAGCAGAAGGGTCACAGATCATCTCATGGGCCTCCTTCAAGAGCCTGTTCAGCTCCTCACAGGACTCTTGCAGGTCAATCTGCTCTTTCCACAGCAGTCTGTTCTTCAGTCTCAACACATGTATGTTTTCCTTCAGCTGAGTCCAATCTCGGAGGACCTGGCTGTGGAGGTAACTGAACAACCACCAAAACATGGTGAGCATCAGCCAGTTTCCTTTGTCATTCCTACCTCCAAGTGCCATTAGTGCTGAAAAGTCCCAGACTCCCAGACAGCCCAAGAATGGAGCTCTCAGTAGCCAAGCCAGCATCACTTAGATGCAGACCAAATCCAGAGAGTAACCGAATTCCAGAAAGATTCAAAGAACTTCTGAAAACCTTGAAGCCAAAAGGGATCCTGTGCCCTGAGAACAGGGTGCAGCCCACACCTGTGCTTAACTGATCATGGTATTGGGAAAGCATCAGCAGGTATTGGGAAAACATTCTCAGAAGGAGGGAAGAAGCCCCAACCAGAATCAATTCTGTCTATGGCTACCTTGGAAACCAGCTCTGTGAAGCCCTGGTCAGAGCCCCAGAGGTACTAGGATACCTGACACTTCCCTTCATGGTGCAAACCATTTTTCTATCAAGGGTCTCCCGAGGATGGCAGGACAATGATTAGAGGGGCTCAGTGTCTTTTCACACTTCGCCAAACTGAGTCCAAGAGGCACAAGGCCAAGGACCACATGTCAGACTGCTTGCTAAGAGGCAGACAGGCAAAAACCAGGGCCCTCACTTGGGTGAAAGAGAAAGATGGTAGAATCAGTCCCTCCCAAGATAAATCAGGTACATACCTGTAGGATACATTCTCCTCAATCAGTTCTTTGACCTTGTTCACACCATCACTGATCTCCATGGGCAATTTCTGCAAGTCCGACATCATCTGATTATGTTCCTTTTTCAGCATCTCAAAAGAACTCAGCCTGTGGTAGGGAGGGCATGGACCCAGGAGAAAAGGACCCCATGAACACAGGCCACAAGGATCATATGGAATCAAGCTATGTTCTGGAGTCCTCAGCCCCATGGATGCCACAGCCTGGTACTTATACACCGGGACCTCCTGGTTCTTATTAAACTTCCTATCATGTCCTCAGGCCAGAAGAAGAAGGTTGTCCAAGGGAGTTATCCAGGACTGCACGAGCACCCTCAAAGAATTGGACCTATAGATGATCTCTCTAAGAAGATCCCGGGAGTCTGTGCCACATATCTAGTGCTACCGGAAACCTATGGTGACAATTTTCCTGTCTTTACAACAGGGATTATCATGCCTGGCTGCCTATTGCTACACAGAGCACCAGAGAATACATTGAGTATTTCCAGGGAGGAGTCCCAATTTCAGGAAGGCTTTATAAACTCCACAGGGAATTCCAATGTTCCACCAAAGTGAGAACAGTGGCCAAGACGTGAGCTTCTCAAAGTGGAGCTCTTTGGCGTCATCACTGGCATCCCCTGGAATATGTGAAAATGGCAAATCCTCAGGCCCTGTCACAGACCCTAGACTCCCAGGAGTACACACACACACACCCTCAGGTCCTCTAACACACACACACACACACACACACACACACACACACACACACGCGCGCGCATACACACACACATACACGAACGCATGCACACATGTGTACACACACACACAAACACCACATATACTCAGAATGCACATGAAATACAGAGAGTTTGCACTGTGTCAGAGTAGAAGGAGGAGCCAAGAACAGTATCAGGCAATTACTTCCTACACACACACACACACACACACACACCACATACAGTCAGGTTGCCCATGAAATGCAGGTGGAATTGCCTCAAAGTATGAAAAAGAGGACAAGGGAGAAGCAGTGATAAACATCAGGCCTTCCAGCCACAAACTGAGATGGATGAATGGGACCAGGCCCCTCCAGCTGCTGCAAGGAGCCTTCAGCACACAATCATCTGCTGGTCAAGTACAAAGACTCACCACAAACTCACAGAATCTAGCATCTCCCACAAGCCAACACATGTCAAGGCCTCTTGAAATGCATTTTGAGAGCTCACACACTAATGTCCCTATCTTCAGACTGTGATTCAGGCCACAGGGTCTGCTATTCACTTGGATGAATAAGAATAGCCTGTGTCCTCATCTCATACCTACCCAGGTTCTAAATTCTGTGCACTCATGAAAATTAGTTTAGGCACCAGGACACCCTGGAGGTTCAGCCTCCTCTTCCTCAGGAAAGCTTAGCTAGACACTGTGGGGTCAAGATGGTCAGCAGAGAACTGCACATAATGACTACCTGTTCTGCAAATCCTTGTCCGTATAACTGGCCAGAACTGCATGCAGTTCAATTCGCTCGTATGTTACACTCTGCAGCTGAAGGGTGAGTTTCTCCAACTTTGTCATCTGCTGCTCCTGCTCAGTGGAGGTGGAGGTTTGGGTTGGTGCCAAACCAGTAGTCCCTGCAGGAGACAAAGCAAAGTGAACTTGTACACTTAATGACATAGGACCAGGAGAATCCATGCTAGTCCCAAGAGGAAGCCCCAGGAAGAGGAAATGCTAGGGACCCACTGAGGGCCCCAAAGAGTAGGGCAATTTTCCTCAAATTCGTTCCAAGAGCTATGTATCTGTCCTCAACCACCATGGCCAGGCATGTGTCTTCCTCTCTAATGCAGTCCGCCAGCCCTGGAAGGCATAAGATAGCCCAGCCATGTAGATTTGGAGGACAGTGTCACCTCATATCTGATGTGGTGCAGGTAAGTCCTGTTGTCCCTGGAGCTTAGCAGTACCAAGTCCTATCACATGTATCCAGGACCAAAGTATCTGAATGTCTGAGAGTTTGGTGGATGGTCAGGGGATTTTCCTTCCCTTCTTATTGGCATCCTATTCCCATGGAAACTGATGGAATCCACTAGAATGAAGTGCAGCAACACCCTACCCAGAGAAGGACACCTAATTCATCACCACTTTCCTCCTGCTGACCTTCCTTTCCACTCAGAATGAGATTAAGGATCTCACAGAAAAGCCACTTCAGGTTTGAAAATTCATGGCTCTCCCAAATTAACCATCAGAAATAGTGTACTCTGGGTCTGCTCTTAGGGAACCCAGAGAAGCAGGATAAGCCCATTACTTACCAGAAATTCACAGATGCTGAGCCCCACTACTGGAAGGCCCAGCTCAAGCTTCACTTCCTCCAGAAAGCTCCCCACCCCCTTCCTAGGACTCACTGTGCCCTCCCCAGAACCATTTATTTCTCCATGTTTTACACTGAGACTGAAGCCCAGCTTCTTTCCACCTCTCTCTGGTCTCCCCTTGTTCTCCATTCTCTCTCCCAAGCAGACTTCTCAGTCTTGCTGACATGTCTATGGGCAGTGAAAGAATACCCTACAGTCACTTGGTGTTCCCACAACACAAGTGACATCAAGGGAATGCCAAGGACTCTCCAGAATACAATATCTCACACCGAGAAGGAACTATTGGGTTCACCAGCTGTAGCCCTCACCTACCTACAAACTACATCTTCTGCAATTCACTGGAAGACATACTGCCCTTCCCAGGAGCCTTCCCAAAAACATAAGGGAAGACCTTCATCACCTCCTCATTACAAACCCAGGGATCTCTCTTTGCTTCCTTAGAATATATTCACTACTTCATGTACAGGAAGTTGAAGACTCACTTCCAAAAACATCCCAGGAAATGGCTCATCCAACTGGTGAAACCTCTAGTCAATAACACAAGAAAAAAGGTTTCTAGGTAACTAAGTAAGGATGGTGGGGAGGAAAGTTCAGTCCCCTGAAAGCAACAAGCACATTGTGGAGGATGCACAAGGTGTCAGTGTGGTGGGACATTGTGGGGTTCTTGTTTTGTCAGAACAAAGGTAAGTCCCATAGTTGATGAAAATTACCCCTGAACTTCAGCAGAATTCATTCCAGCCATCGTAGATATCGAAAGTGTGTTAACTAGTGACATGTCAGGCTGGAGATATAAGAACCAGAGTTCCCCAGGGGAGCCCTCAGACACAAGAGCAAAAACTCCCATGAAGAATGATGGGCCATTCCTGCATTAAAGTTTGAAGAAAGATGAATGGTTATTGAGAGGCCACACACAGATATGTAATGGCATTTACAGAAAATCAAATGTTTCATAGTTATGGGAATACTGTGTAGTGTGTCACTGCTGTAGTACTTCACCTGGAGCTACATGAAAGCCAAATTCCTTAATCTGGATCCACCTGTGACAATGTGCATGCCCTTAGGAAAGGGGACACAGCCAGCTTAAATTACAATATCCATCGCAGCATGAGAAGGGCAGGCAAAGGGCACAAGAGGACAGATTATTAGGGATCCTTTACCATAGACCTTTCCCAGAGCCTCATTTCACACTTTTGAATTTACTGATAGTCCTAAAGTGAAGAGCTAGCACCATGTTCAGCCTGGATTGAAAATTCACCAGAAGTCTAGACTGTGGCTTCAGAAATGTACTTGGTGAACCCCAGAAGAAATGAGTGATGTGGGGTAAACTATGTCCATTCAGATGTTATATCACACTGGCAACCATGTGAGACAAGGTTATGTATCTCAGTAATCCTCAATTCTGGAAGTCAATGGACACCACCTGCCCTACACACTACCTCATCTCAGTCAACCCTGACACACTAAAGGATGATCAGGAAGTGACTGACAGATGAGACTTTGCCCTAGCTGGTTCTGAAAGACTAGACTTTAGTCTCTCCCTCTGTGGATGTCAGTACTCACATCTTTCTATACGGAGATGGGTGTCTCAGAAGTCACCTGGCTTCCCCTGTCTCCCTGCACAGAGTGACCTAGGGGACAGCCTCCTAAGGCTTATTCACAGCTACAGAAGATGCACAAGCTTCAGAGCCCTCAACCATGTCCCTTCCTGGACATAATCCTGGAGATAATTGCTACTCTCACAAACACTCAAGTGGTATAGGGATGCCCAAATCACTTGGATGATGCTTCAGAGTCTCATGTTAATGGAGAAGCCATGCAGTGGCGGAACATGGTCAACAGATTCACAAAGCCATCTTCACTGGAAGCCCAGGACACCTAGATCCTGTAGGAAGGGGACAGTCTCAGTCCAGGTCCACTGAATCTAACAGCTCTCTAGGCTGAACTGGAGACCCGGGTGCCACCCACAGCTGGGAAGTCAGTAATCTTAGGGGGTCAGTGAAAGACAGCAGCACTTGGTGCCTCAGCCCTGCTAGTGTCTACGATGTAAAGTGAGACAAGCTCAGGCTTTGCCAGGGCACTCTCCTGTCCCTGTTATTGCTGGCACACACCCTAAGGACTCCAGTGTCGGTGAAGTGCAATGATGGTGCTAAAATCTAAAAATGCCTCTGTGTCTCCTTCCCAACCCAAAGTGAGAGCAGAGGGTCCCCAGCACAAAGGCTA